>JPJU01000257.1:0-35774 GCA_000750735.1 Pseudogymnoascus sp. VKM F-4246
CCCTCCTCGGCGCCCTCATCGCCTTCAACATCTCCCTCGCCCTCTACACAACCCTCATCCACCAACGCGGCGTCCTCGACGTCCTCTCCTTCCTCCGCTACGACTACGAAGCCACCCACCTCACCGAACGCGGCCTCTTCATCCCCAACACCGTCGCCGACGCCCCATTCGCCGCTTTCCTCATGCCCTGCCACTCCACGCCCTGGCGCTCGCACCTCGTGCACCCGACTCTCAACGCCTGGGCCCTGACGTGCGAACCACCGCTCGACATCCCAGCCGGGACGCCCGAGCGCGCGGCGTACCGCGACGAGGCGGACAGGTTTTTCGACGACCCGAAGGGCTTCCTTAGTCGCGAGGTCGGGAGCAGAGAGAAGCCGTGGCCGCAGTATGTGGTTGGGTTTGAGGGGATTGAGGGGGCGTTGGTGGAGTGGCATGAGGAGACGGGGAGTTTGTATGAGGTGGTGAGGAAGTGGGAAGGGTTTAATAGCCATTGGCATGATGATGAGAGACGCCAGGGACGGGTTGTGGTGTGGGAGTTTAAGGAGAGGGTGAAGGCTTAATTGAGGAGCTGGGTTTGGAAAGCTCTTGTTGTGCTGGGGATGTGTATATTATATTTGTATTATGTATCGAGAGAGATCGACTTAGATTATCTTATCTCCCTGTAAAGTACCTAGTTGAATTCGGTGTTGTATGGGTACAGTGGAGCCTCTCTGGGAATATATTAACTCTAGACACCAACAATACGAACGATAGCCCGAGGATACCGATGCCTTTAGAAAAAGTTCGACACTCAAACCAAGACGAAAGGTTTATATTTACCCCTGTGATTGTTGAAGACGAGCACAGCCATCACGCATATGTTTTGCAAAATTTCTACCTTGTAATAATACTGTTGCTATAATCATTATCCCTGAGATTTTTTAGAAGTTCATAGCTACACATTCGTCGATGCTGGCAAAAGAACTATCAGGGGAAGTTGACGCACATGGCCCCAACGCGCCCCGCCCAGAACGGACCTACCCCCAAGACCGCCCCAACCACACAGAACAACGGCATCAAAAAGACCTCAAAGCCCAGCGAGCAGCAACTCTACGTCGTCTCACGCGAGACGAACGATCCCGAGGGCGTCCATGATAACCACGAGATTGTCGGCACTTACAAGACGCTCGCGACCGCCAATGCCGCTGCGCGCGATGATCTGATTAAGGGGTGGGGACGCGAGTATTTCGATGCGTATGAGTCGAGCGAGGTGGATGGGATGGTGCGTGTTGTTGCTGCTTGCCCTGATGGCGAGGAGATGGTCGTGCTTGTCGAGAAGGCGGGTGTGAGGAAGACCCCAGCACCGAAGGCTGTTAAGCAATCCACATACACTGTGACGCGCGAAATGGTGGACCCTTACCAGTGCCACGACTGTCACGAGATTCTAGGCACATATGACACCCTCGCTGCTGCTAACGAGGTCGCGCGCAATAATATGATTGAGGAGTGGGGGACGGACTACTTTACTGAGTTTGTGGTGGAGGAGATGGACGGAATGGTGCATGTTGCTGCTATGTGCCCTGATGGAGAGAGTATGGTTGCTAACGTCGAAAAGACGGAGGTGGCTCGGAGCAGCGTGGCTGGAAACTCTGCCGTCGAGAGCCTGGCCGTTGGCGCCCCCGGAGAGATCACTGTCTACCATGTTACGAGGCACACGGTCGATTACCACCATGATCCTGATGGAGGGCTGCAGGATACGATGATCATGGGGACATACTTGTCGCTTGAAATGGCGAACGAGGCTGCGAGGAGGGATCTGGTGGATGAGTGGGGCGATGACCATTTTCCGGAGTACGAGGAGACTGTAATCAACGGGATGGTCTCTATCAGCGCGGGCTTTCCGGAGGGAGAGGAGGATATTAATGTGTATGTGGAGAAGGGAAAGTTGTTTACTCGTGGTATGCAACTGCAGGGACCGGGCGAAGTGGAAGAGGAATTGGAGGAGTCTGCGAGTGAGTCTGCGGATGAGTCTGATGAGTACGACCGGACCTTGAGAGGAGCGTTTGTTGGATAGACTTTGTTCGCATGTAGCTTCAATTTATACCCCTTTAGTAATATTGTAACATTCTATCTATTTTCTAGTCTATCGTTACGTTTGGTAGCCTCCAATGGCTCTACTGTAAGCTCGGCATGGATTCACTGGGACACGAAGCACGACCCTCGCCCGATAAGCCACCGCTCACGTTTTGGTCACGAATTCGGATTATACAAGACTGCGCTCCAAACGTGTTGTGTGTTGTGTTTTGTGTGCGTCGTTCGGCACCAGGCAGGACAAGAGGTTTGCTACCGCCGATGCGCGTCATTGTTCGGCGTCAGATTCTTTGCTGTCATTGCGTGCCATTGTTTGGAGTCAATCCCTTTCTTACCTCTTTCATGCCATTGTCCATTTCCATGCCTCTTTCCGCCAGTTGTCCGCCACTGTTCAGTGCCAAATCTTTTGCCGCCGTTCCATATGCGTTGGCCATCCCCCACACCTTTGTTAGCATTTCACTCAACAAAGCCGTTGGAGCTGAAACGAAGTGGCGTGAAGTTTCATAAAGAAAGTTGATACCGAATGCCAGTATAATGCCTTTCTGCATCGCCGTCAATCTTCTTGTGAAAGAAAAAGGTTCTCTGGCGCCCGCCGCAGCTCCTTTGTTGAATAGGTACGCTGCGTATAATTCGTATAATTGAGATCAAGCGGCACATAGGCCAGTCCAGAAGCTGTGAAAAACAAACCGTGGGGGATTGAAAAAACATAACGTGACAGGCGTCTGAATGGATGTCTTTGTCCATCCCCGGTCTTGTTCTTCCACAATGGGTTTCATGTCTGCCAGCCAATCCAGAAGCCATTTGGGACAGACTACTGGAGAACTGAAAGAATATGATAGGACAAGTATATGAATAGATGTCTTTATCCATCTTGTGCTGTTCATCTTGGGGAAGTTTCGTATGTGAATCTCATCTGAACAACATCGTTGTTTGTTCATGACGCCCTTCCTCTTAGACACTGTTGCCATGAGGATTCTGTGAATAAAGGTCAATGAGTATATGATCCATCCCAGCTCCTTCTGTTGTTGTCTTCCTCTTCTTCTTCTCCCTTTCTGCAGTCACGTCCTTTCTCTTCCAGTGAAGCATTCCACTGCTTCTTAATATTCGTCGTCGCAAAACGTAGGTCGGTGTCTGCGACATCCCTCTGAATCACAGAATCAGCATCCAATTCATTCCTGATCCTCCCATCCATTTCATTCGGCTCCATATCAATTCTCCGCTGCTCTAGAAGCTCAATTTCACACGATGTGCAACCTGGACGACACCTATTATACAGTGTGCACCCATTATGGGCCGAGGATTGTTGTCAGTCATTGTGCACGGGGCCTAACTCACAGTGGGTGCGCCATAACCGGCTGTTGGGACAGCGAGGTCGGTGGAATCACACGGATCATTTCGCTGTGTCCGGGGTGCAAACTCAGGACGCGAAGAGAATCCAGTCACTCTGAGAAACTTCAGCCAGAAAGCGGTCGCCCAGAGAGTCAGACCAACAATGATGACGTTGGAGTAAGAAGCGAGGCAAGCAAAGGGGACGGCAAAGACAGAGGAATCTGGTTGAGGAGGCTTGGCACGATTTGGAATCGAAGGGAAGACGGGTGAGTCGAAGAGTGAGCGGGGGGTCGAAGAAAATCAGAATACTAACAAAAACATAGCTGGATCCGATGGCTCGCAATGCATTTTGCACAATGAAGAAACAAATGCGGTTCTTTTGCGGCTGAATGATGGGCACTGGAATGCAGATGCTCATGGATGCCGGAAAGGCAGCTCGTTGAGCGACGCTGCTGGGAACTTGATGGACTGCTTTGACGAAGAAGGATCATGAGTTATGATGCCAAATAGCAGGTGCTATGCACATAGCATGAATGAAGACGCTGGCTGTCTTGTAGCCCCTTAACTTGTAAACTGTGGTCTATGGTTTCGTATGTGTGATGATCTGTCTTGCCTAGTAATGATAATATATTTGACATTGTAGCGGCGACTTCACATAGCCCTAAATAGCTTTAGGCCTCACGAGTAGGAAGGACAAAATGCCAGGCCAAGACAGAGCCAAAAAATACAAAAAAAAGGCAAAAGAAGAACTGTACACATTAGATGTGTACAGAGTAAGAACCCACCTCACTGTGGCCGCTTCCTTACTTTTAGGGAATTTACAAGGGGCAATTCCCCAATTCTGAACTCGAACCCGAAGCCTCGAATTTAGAAATGGAGGCACTATCATTGATGTAGCAGAACACTTCCCATATTAGAGACGGGCTTTTTGGAACATATATACCCTCCACACTCCACGTAAGGGTGTGGTAGCTGGGAAAGCTGGGAAAGCATTGGGAATCACCACAACCACAAAGAAAACGTGGAAAATAACGCGACACTTCGATGAACAACGTAATGAAATAACTTAGCCTTTGCTTGCATCCTTATTTGACAGATTAACACAAAGAATAATCATATTATCAATAATCAAGAACTTGATTCCCAGTGTTCATCCATCGTCGTCATCAAAGGTTAATATCACGGCGCGGAAGAACCAATTTCCGTCAGGGTCAAGGCCGCCATCAGACCCATAACCCTGTAATGATAAAGCGAATACCCCGTTATCTCCTCCATGCATTCCGGGGCAATGCTTAATTAACAGATTCTTCTTGTGACTAGATGGACAGGTGTCATCGTCATATACAGGTGCGCTACAGATTGAAGGCTCCGCGGCCTCTATACGCTTGTTGCTACGACATTGGCTCCATAGATAGCCCCACGCGCCCAGGTCGGCGATAGAGAGGCGGTTTGGGAAGTTGACGGCCGGCGCGGTGTGCCTCGATACCTCCAATATGCCTATTCGATGGCGATCCCAGAGCGTGGTCATAGGTGTCCTCCTCATCTTCATATTCTTCTTTGTGTCACAGAAAGAGCGACTGGGAGGGGTGCACGTCAATCCTGATCATGGGAACTCCGGAGGAATACCCCCCGAGGGCCAATTCGACGAGAAGATGGAAGAGAAATTCATGGGGGAGCTGGATACATTCTATGGCGAGCTCAAGAAGTAAGCATACCTGTATATGTGGACTCAAACTTGTGCGCGAGACTAATTACGTTACACCAGGTCCAAAGGCGCAGGAGCAATTTATACCCCGACCCTGAAGAACCTCGACACAAATGCCACGATTATGGACCAAATAAGATATCCTAACGCACTAAACCCACCAGCGATCGAGGCGCCATATAGCCCTGTACCGGCGAAATCATACTCCCCCCAATATGAAATCCAAGACAAGAAGCAATGGGCAGTCAGTCACCCAGCAAGATTCACGCACTGCGGCAGCCCCTGGAGCAATTTTGGTATATCAGACGATATTCAAACTTTTGCTGGCAATCCCAAGGGATTTCCTTCCCCTGCATTTGGAGACCGCGATGCGCTCGACTGGGAGAAATATATGTGCTTTGATAGGCAGGGACGATATGGTCGATATGGCTACATAGAAGTTAAGGGGATATCGGAGATCAAGCCAGCGATTCACTGGGAGTCTGTCAACTGGGGGGCGCTTCAAGATCATTGCCTTTACAAGAATGTTGAGCGATTCCCGATGCCCCGTACCGAACCTGGACAGAACCTCAAGGGGTTGGGTTGGATGTCGCCTATGGATCGTTCACATATGAAGCGAGGCATCCAAAAGAGACAGGATCCTGCGAAGGGAGAGATTCCACGACCGGACCCGAATAGGGTACCTCCACCGCCAGTTGCAAACAGAACCGCTATCCTTATCCGTGCCCGCTACGACACTGTCTACAGGGAGAATGATATGCTCAATATCCGAGCGATGATCAATGAACTCTCCTTCAAGACAGGAGGCGAGTATCAGGTTTATCTTTTAGTCGAAGTCGAAGACTGCGACGACGCGACATGGACAGACAAGACTCTTTACAATGCTGCAGTCGCCAGATCTGTCCCCGCCGAATTCAGCGAAATGGCACACATTTACACCGAGCGCCTTCTTCGCTCGTGGTACCCCAAGATGCCTTCCCAAGCCGATATCGGCGGACCTGTTCTTGAGAAACTTGAATGGCTTCCTATTCAACGATTTGCTCATCTCAACCCCTCCTATTCCTATTTCTGGAACTGGGACCTCAACGTGCGCTTCACAGGACACTACTATGACCTCGCCAAGTCACTACCGCGCTTCGCGCAACGCCAGCCCCGCAAGTGCCTCTGGGAGCGTAACGAGCGTCTAGCCACACCCTCCCTCGATGGCCCCTACGAGACCGTTTTTCGCGACAAGGTTGAGAAAGAATCTGACCCGGAAGCCATCATCTGGGATGTTCCTGTTGTGCCTGAGTTTGAGCAGCAAGGTCCCAGACGACCACCCGCTGAAGAAGCTAAGAATGAGCATTTCATGTGGGGACTGGGCGAGAAGGCCGATCTCATCACGTTGTTCCCGATCTTCAACCCAGTGGGCACGACGTGGAGTGGCCGCGATGATGTTTGGGGATATGAGCATGGCAAGAACTTAGCGCGGCGTGCGACGGCTGGGACGTTCGGGATAGCGTCGAAGAGACTCCTAGATCTTATGCAAAAGGAGTCTCTTGAGGGGCGCTTCCTCAACGCTGAGATGGCGGCCCCCACGGTGGCGCTGTTGCATGGGCTGAAAGCGGTCTATGCACCCCAGCCGATCTGGTTCGAGAATGAGTGGGAGGGTGAGGGCTTACGGAAGTACTTTAACTCGGGCCCAAGGAAGGAGGTGGGGAGTAGCCAGAAGAGTTTGTACGGTGGTGGGAAGAAGGGCATGCTTTGGGAGGGAAGTACGTTTGATACCAACTCGAAAGTAGCCGCCAAGATGTGGGATAAGTGGATGGGGGTGGGGGAGGGTGCGGCTGAGGTACGTTACTTTTTACCTTCGATATGCAGTTACGATTTGCAGTTACTAACTTCGTGCTTTCAGTTCGAGAAGAAACACGGTCGCATGTGCCTCCCGCCCATGCTACTCTTCCCCATCCAGGACAAATCACCCGTCGTGTGGAAGTTTACGCCACCGTCTGGCGCCGAAAGTGCGAAAAACTGACCAAGCCCTGATAACGAAGGGACTTCTTCATGTATATATTTTATTTGTCCTGTTTTCGACAAGGTCTGGTGTCGACTGTACAGATATACGAGTTCATTGGATAACGGCGTTTGGGAGGGGATCTAGATTCCCATGTAGTGGGGACTGCATATTGGGGAAAACTTACGTGCGCATGGCAGTCATGGATTTTCTATTATGGGAATCGTGGGGGTCAAGTAGAACATGTAACAAAACGACAATGAAATATTATGAACGAACGCCTCTTTTCCCAATGTATAACGATCGACCTGTGACATCATTGAGTTCACCGCCACGGGTCGACTGTCACCCTCGAAAACTGCCGTCGGGTACGATTATGAGGGGTATAGTGGGGAAAAGACAGCACTAATCCCCGCACCCCACACCCCGCCTCCAACTCAAAAGGGGTGAGAATATGGGTACACTGGGGTAACAGTAACACAGTAGTACAGGAAATGGAGCTATATATGATCTCTTTTGCCCCATCTAATTGCCTTTGGGCCCATCTCCTTATTATCTCTTGCCCTTCAGTGCACGAAATTCCTTGAAGAAGACTACAATGGCATCCGTCGACGCGGCAAAGGTTAATGAGGAGGTGCCGCCCGTTGGAGATAACAAGGCAAGCTCGAATCACATGGAAAATACGGAAGCCGGTGTCAAGGTGGACCAATTCGATGGGGAGCGAGTAATTGTCACGGAGCAAGATGTGAGTCCATCTCCCACATGTCTCTCTGACAGGATGGGGGGGGTTGATCAACTAACTGTTACCAACAGAACAGAATCATCCTCCGTAAAACAGACAAGACAATTCTGACAATCCTTATATGGGTCTACTTCCTCCAAGTTAGCAACATAATCTTCCCTTTAACCCTCCTACAACCCACTAACTTGACCTAGATCCTCGACAAATCAGTCCTCGGATATGCCTCCCTCTTCGGTCTCCAACAGGATACCGGTCTCAAAGGCTCAGAATACTCAATGGTCGGCTCCATATCCCCAATCGCACAACTATGTTGGCTCCCCTTCACCTCGGCCGTTATTGTCAAGGTGCCCCATCGTATTCTGATGCCGGTTCTCATTTTTGGCTGGGGACTCGCACAAACATGCATGGCCGCATCTCACAGCTACGCCGGGCTTGTCACCACCCGTTTCTTCCTCGGCCTGTTCGAGGCTGCGTGCCTGCCGCTCTTTGGCGTCATAACCGGCCAGTGGTATCGTCGTGCTGAACAGCCAGTCCGTATCGCGGCCTGGTACGGAACCAACGGTATCGCAACAATTGTTGCAGCCGGGCTTTCATTCGGTCTAGCCCATATCCCCAGCAGCACCCTCAAGTCATGGCAGATGTAAGCTTTACTCTTCCCTCCATTGCCGTCGTCCATAAACGCACAACTTCTAACTCAACAACAGTATTTTCCTCTTCGTCGGCCTCGTCACCGTCGTCACCGCCCCCTTCGTATACTGGAAACTCGACAACGATGTCGAAAGCGCCCGCTTCCTCACCGACCACCAGCGCGCCCAGGCCATCGAGCGTCTCCGCGCAAACAACACCGGTATCGGCTCGCGTGAATTCAACTGGAGCCAAGTTCTCGAGGTCTTCCTTGACCCAAAGACGTACCTGTGGTTTATCCTCTCCCTTCTCGTCAACGTCGGGGCCGCCGTGACCAATGTCTTTGGTCCGCTCATCCTCAGTGGACTGGGAATGGATAAATCCATCACCTCTCTCCTCAACATGCCCTTTGGTGCAGTGCAGTTCCTAGTTATTCTCGTCTCAAGTTACGCCGCTCAGAAAGCGAAGCTTAAGGGAGCTGTCCTTCTCGTCCTCATGCTTCCCGTAGTCGCTGGGCTGGCAGTTCTCTACTCTCTCCCCCGCGACAGCGCCCACCTCGCCCCCAACCTTGTCGGATACTATCTCCTCGCCTTCCTCTTCGGCGGGAACCCCCTCCTCGTCACCTGGATCATCGGCAACACCGCCGGAACAACCAAGAAGACCGTTCTCATGGTAATCTACAACATCGGCAGCTCAGCCGGCAACATCATCGGCCCGCTCCTATTCAACGAAAAGGACGCTCCCGGCTATCTTCCCGGACTGCGCGCGGTCTTGGGCTTGTTCTGCGCGATGGTTGTAGCGGTTTTGATGCAGTGGTTCCTGCTGTTTACGATGAACAAGGCGCAGGAGAGGAAGAGGGTTGCGAATGGGAAGCCAGCGAAGCTGACGGATCGGTCGATGATGAATCATTATGAGGCGCAGGATGAGATGGATAGCGGGAATGGTGATGCGGCGTTGTATGACCTGACTGATCGTAAGAATGATGAGTTTGTGTATATTTACTGATAGAATAGAGCGTGTTATGGCTTTGTGGTTTTGGCTATTTTAGGTGAACGGGAGATTCATGGGACAATATTTATGATTTAAACGATTCTTCTTCTTATCAAGCAATAAATGATTACTGCTTATTTGACGACTCTGTCACTATATATTGACAGGTTTTCCGAGTATATAATGGATTAATAGCCACATAAATGATCCCTAATTCCTAAAAATTCGTATCAAAGGCACGTCACAATATCTGGGTCGCAAAAGTATATGCAATGCTGGTCTTTTGATTCCGATGATCACCACAGACCATATATAACCCCCAACTCGAATCAATCTATAGTCAATTTCTCAGATCCCATCTCTCCTACTCCCGTAAAAAACGCCCATCATACCATTCATCTCGGATCCCTTCCGGCCAAGATTGGTAGGGCGTTGGGGGAAATGCCAAATATAACCGCAAACCCCCATCCCATCCATGAATCCCTCCTCCTTCCGTAAAGATAAAATAACCAGAGAGAAATACGTCCAAAGAGCAAAAAAAGGGGTATTCACAATTGTCCCGAGCGCCCTCCCGCCGGTCAATTCCCAGCGTGCATGCGAGACGCCAATATATACAAAACCCCGCTCCGCCTGTAACCATGCACGGCCGTGCAGGTCAAAATCCGCGCCCATTGGCATCCTATTGATTCCCATCCCCGAGGGTCAATCCGCCAACGCCATAATTATGCTTCCCAGTAGTAGTTTTTATCAATGATGATGAAACGGTTCGTGCGTGAGTAAACAAAAAATGCACATGAAAAAAAGAATGAACAAAACAACAATGGCCGCATGAGCAGCCGAAAAGTGGAGAAATAGTTAAAAATGGGGTACAGTAAACAAGAGCTCCAAGGACAATAAAAATATTCCATGGTATGGTATACTCAACCCAACCTCGCCCATCTCATGGGCGAGTGGGGAATCCCAATTTTGAAAGGCAGTTTAGCTTATCCGGTAAGCCGAAACTATATTTGTACGGGCCGTCATGAGACCAAGCTCATTGTTTTGGAGGCGTATTAGTGATAGTAGGTGTTGTGCCTCCACTATGGTTGCTAGACGGACGAGAGCGTTGCTGCTGAGGTTGAGACTTATGCTTGGCGATGACGGCTAGCTTTCTGCGGAGCGTGAGGAGGCGGCCTCTAACCATGGCGACAACTGTTACAAGTTAGTAATTACTCCAGAGTGAGTATACTGAGGGAAAAATAACTCACGTTTCTTCACAGCGTCCCGATCATCGACATTGATGCCATTCACGGGATCGTCTGGGTCTTTCTCTGTAACTTGTGTGGCGCCAGCCTTCTTTTGGGGCTCGTCATCATCTTTTTCGAGGATTGCTTCCAGCATACGAATCGCAGTTACATATGAGAGTTCGCAGCCAGTCAGGTCTTCGTTTGCAATCTCGTTAATAGCGGCTGATCGACTCATTTCGATGGCTCTATCGTACATCAGCCTTTCGGCTGTTGTACCAGCGCTAAGAAAAACGCCATCGGCTGTTGAGCTATCCCCTCCTTCCATTCTCGAGTCTTCAGTGTGGTTGCTTGGATGGCCTGGATGATCCTCAGGAAGTTGTCTCTGGGCATTAATGAGCTTTAATCGAGAAAACTCTGCCTTCTCAAGAACTTCGTTAAAGCGGCTCCGCATCCATTGAACAGCACTGTTTATACGGGCTGCGGCGACAGCAGTCTCAGTTTTCACCGTAGTGGCGCTACTGGCTGCCTCTGCCCTCTTCTTCTTGTTCCACCATGAATTTGCAATGCCCATCGACTTTGCCAGCAGAGTTAGAGATTTAACGTATAAAACCAGCGCTTCCTCTGACAAGGACACGATCGCATCGGGAGTGAGTCCATCGTCTTCTGGGTCCGCCTCGCTTGCGTTGTTTCCACCTAGGCCGTGGTTCATTGACGGTGCAAGCGGGATCAGCTGCTTGTATTTGACCTCTGCAAAGCCATACACAACATCTGATCTGGTTGCCAACGCTTCAATCCGATCGCCTATTTTGACATCCTCATCGCTTGATTTCACGGGCTTGCCGTCAGTGATCATGCCAGCGATACCCGGAGAAGCCCCAAATCCTGTAAATGCACCATATATTTGAGGTGGCGACTGCCCTCTCAATAGTTGTGGCGCATACCCAGAAATTCCGAAAAGCCTAAGGCTCGCATTTGATATTGCTTTTGTGATTGCAGAAGTAGCCGAGCTAGGGCTGCCGTAAGTGCGTTCGTAGGAAGATTTGCGGTGAGGGTTTTGTTTTCCCTGCGCTATCTGCATACCGCTGGGAGAAATCGGTGGTGAGGCTGCAGGCTGGTTGGACGATGGTGTCCCCTCTGTCTGCGCTCTTCTCCTCATGTTCGCTCTTGGTGAGATTGGTTGTGCCGCTGCTGCCCCTGACATCCTAGCATTGGCGTCCAGCTCATCAGCGAAAGAGTTGACCTCGACGTAGTTTTTCTCTACAACAATATATTCGCGCTCGTCCCTCACGTCCTGGGCAGCTCTCTCTTTCTCATCTTTCTTTACATTTTCATTGCGCGTGGGAACTCGTTTCTTCTCGTTTAATAATGACGAGCCAGGCGATGGGGAGTCCTGACTCCTGCCTCGAACCATGTCAACTGGGCCAGCGTTTGGCCGGTTTTCCATAGCTTCTGTCGTAGGATATCTATTTGGGGCAGTGCTGGATGTATGTATCACTGGCCTCCGTGAGGCAGTGGACGGACCAGGGTGGGTCTGTAACCGCTCAGCCTGCGCTCTGGGTGGAGTACCGTGAGGTTGCCGTGTTCTATGTTGTGCCTCGTCAAGTGTATCTGTAGGGGCTGCTCTTGCCGCACTTGACGCGTGTTGTTGCGGCAATATCCCAGTAGGCCGTGTATCATTCTCGCTGACGCCTCTACGAGACAATCTGGCCGAGAATTGGCCACCCGTAGATTCCAGTTCTTCGGTCCTTTGCGTCGGGCGGATTTCTTCGGGCCTGTCGTCCCCTACTAGGCCACGGATATTATTTACTATTATTGGATGAGCAAAGAAGTTATCGAAGCTAAGACGCTCTACAGGGTTCTTCCTGAGAAGTCCCTGGATAACGTCCTTCAAGTCGTCGCTGATGGCAATACTTGAATCCCATGGGAGGTCTTCAGACTGCATCTCTATCTTTCGGAGGAGCTCGACATGATTTGCGGCACGGAATGGAGGCCTGCCGGTCACCATTTCGTACATCACCGTGCCGACAGACCATAAGTCGGCCTTTGCGTCGTACTTCTCATACCGCAATATCTCAGGTGCCATATAGAGCGGCGAACCACAGAGCGTCTCTGCTAAGCTTGCCGCTGGGAGAGACCTTGCGAAGCCAAAATCGGCCAACTTCAGCATCGGAAGTGAGAGTAATCCGGCGGCTGGAATCAGAGACTCGACGCTTGGCGACATTAGTAGAGGGCTTTGAGGGTGTGCTGACATATACTGCGGTGACGGTAGTAGCAGCATATTCTGTGGTTTGACATCGCGATGTATGAAGTTCCTATCTCGAAGAAACTCCAGAGCGCTCGCAAGTTGCTTGAGGAAGTGCACACTGATCACTTCGTTCAGCCCACCTTTCTCTGGATTTGGATACTTCCTCGCCATATCCGCAGTCGCCGCATTTGTCAAGAACTTGGAGCGTTTCCTGATGAATAACGACAAGTCGCCCAGCTCGCAGTATTCCATTACCAGGTGTATATGTGTATCGGTTTGATGGCGACCCAATAGGGCGACGATATGAGGATGTTGGAGAGATTGGAGGATGTCGATTTCTTGGTTGAGGTTCTCTTTTAACTTCCGGTTTAGTTTCGCCAAATTGACCGATTTGATGGCAACAAGAGCACGAGTTGTCTGCATGAGTGTGACAGTTAGTTAAGAGTACTTAGTAGTATATGGGTTGCACATGGACTTGAGTAATTTTTTCAGTCACTCAGACCTTGCGGTCGTGGCTCAGGTTCTATCCAAGCGCAACATGGGGTTGGGGGTTCACATACCCGTCGGTGAGCTCTATATACCGTGGCAAAGCTTCCCTTGCCTATCTCAGTATCTATCCTGTATGCCCCCACCAATGTGTCGTTCATCCGCGATGAGGAGGACCTCGAGCTTTGGGAAAACGCCATGTTGGATGGCCGGTGGTACCTTGCTGGGTACGAGCCGGATCTCGAGCACTCTTCCCCGACCACGTTGAGCAAAGCTATCCAGCTCCTGTGTTAATGCATGTACACCCTCGATGTGAAGCGATGGCTCTGGCTTCGGTAGGTCGTGGGTTTCGTATATAAAGGCAGCTGCTGTGAGCTATCAACCAATGAAGTCGGGAAGCGTGTGGTGTGTGGCGTGTAGCTGCACGATCAGGCCAGCCGGATCTGCGTACAACGTCTGGCAAAGAAGTATGCTTGATGGGTATAGTGTATCCTCAAGATATCCTCGGCGGACAAGGAGTTTAAAGAGCGGATATGGGTGTCGTTGGGGGTGGAGCGTCGACGAGGTTCAAGTTAATGACTCGAAGCGGTACCGAGTGAGTAGCTTGGGGGGAAAAGGCGCCTGGCAAGATAAGGCCGGGGTAGCGTGAAGTGGGTAGGTTTCTACAGAACAAGCACCAAGGGCAATATGGTAGCTGTAGAATGGTGGAGTTGTTGATGCAGAGGGCAAGATTTAAAAGTCGTTGTTGTTGGGGAAAGGGCGAAGGGGAGATAAGGGAAGTAGGGGAATGGGGAACGGGAAAGGGAACAGAGTAGACAGTAAGGTTGTGGTTGACTGATGGTTGAACTTTGTGGTAACGAGGTATCTCCCGTGATGTGATGCTTAGCCATTTAGGTTGGTGTGGGGGACCGTAGCGGACCGCTAACGTTCGCGATAAGGCGCCATGAGTGACGTTTTATGGCGATAAGGGAAATGGCGACGAGATCACGGGATCGGGCATCTGAGAATTGTCATAATACAGAAAAGATAAGGAAGGCGCGGCGATCTGTCTTGCCCACAGCATATAATACCTACTGTGAGTGCTGCATGTGCTTGCGATGAGGTGTTTCACCGATTTATGTGTTACTGTTACCCCGTTTTTATGGAACTTCGACTGGGATAAATAAGTAGTACAGTACTGCTCAGTCAGTTTATATTGCAGATGACGAAGGCAGCCTCCTAGCGCCAGTCATGTGTCAAGGCAGACAACACTGGGAATCCACAATTCAGGCGGCTGTTCCTGACCTGACTCCTGACGCAACAAGGCCGTCATGCGAAAGCTATGGGCTCACTGGGGTGTCATTGAGCGAGTGAATGATGAAAGTTGTGCTTACTGGCTTGCAGGGACAAGCACAACGCAATGGTCCTTGGAAAACAACACAAATGACGGAATGCATCGCTGTTGACTTCAGTGATTGTGGACGGCGCCGTCAAGAGAAAAACTCAAACTGTAATAACTATTATATCCCTGACTGTTAACCGACAGCTCTACCGTAACAGCAACAGAAATGCAAATTGTATCAAGTCTCAAAAGTAACGTGATCTTTGCTCGCCATCCGCCTCCTCCGAATCATCAGATATCGGAATATCGTAAATATCCCTGGTCTCTTTATTTTTCGTCTTCACAAAGCTCTCCTTGTTTTTGTTCACAAATCTTCCTTTCTCCTGTTCAACATATCTCTCCTTTCCTGGCTTCGCAAATGCCTCCTTTCCTTGCGTCGCGTATCGCGCCTTTTCCTGCCTTGCATAGCTCCTTCCAAGGTGCAGTGCCTGCTTCAAAGAGTCGTCTAATCCGCGCTCAAAAGATATATTTGGTGCTGGGAGTTCCATGACAATGTCGTCCTCTGTCTGGAGTTGTTTCGGCATGTAGCGCGCGAGAGGATCCACCAATTTCCTCTGCTTACTGACGACGCTTTCCGAGAGTCTACCAGAAGCTTGCAAAATCGATGTCGGAGCTCGAGTAGTTTCTCTTGCAGAGCCATTGGTACGCAATGAAGTTTCCGAGAAACCCACACTTGCCTCGCTGCCGTTGGGCCTAGAAGATGCAAGGCGTGTCGACGGGTTGAGGAACACTCTGGCAGAAGTCATATCACTGCTGTCGTCCAGCCGCGGCTCCGATTGCACCACTGTCTCTGCGGGATGAACCTGCAACGAAATCTTTGAGGATGACCCCTGGCTCCGCTTGCGAGAGACGCCAGTCTCTGGTTCTACTTCTTCGTCGGTGCTGCTTTCATTGTCGGAGTCGCTTGATAGCACGAATTTCTTCCACGCCGCGTCTGGGTCTTCCTGAACAGCTTTTTTCGCAGGATCAACAGTGGGGTCTGACAGCTTTTTACTCGCCTCTGTGAGGGCAAATGCTTCCCGCGCAGCATCCTGGTCCTTTTTCTCTTTTGGCAGTTGCATATCGTCATTTTCTGGTTCGCGGGAATTCGACGTCCTCACCGTTCCCATGCTCGGCATTATTTTGTAATTTGCAATGTCCTCCGACTCGCCGTTTTGGCCATTTTGATCGGTAGATGATAATCTAGCTGATACACTCCGTGTGGTCTCCCTACTGGTACTATAACCACCACGTGAAGGCTCATCGCCCTGGTCGTCCACAGGCCAGGTGGGAGACTCTTCGTCGTCGCTCTCTGGAATTAGCCAGCTCCTCCACATCTTTTCATCTTGGGCAACTGAAGCAGTAACAGTTCCTTTTCTTCCCGCTGTAGCAGCAACGCTACCGTCAAATGTTGAAGAGTTACTTCGCAAGAGTCGTGACGTTGTAGAGCTTCTGGGGGTTGGTTGGTAGACAACTGGCGAAGCATTTGGCCAGGTGGTTTTTGTACGGTCCGTAGCAAGTATCGGGCTGCTCTGGTGTTGTAGACTGGGGGCGTACACATTTCGACTTGGCCCATTTATTTGAAAGATCCGTGGCCCCGAGCTTGGGTAGTCACCTGTTGACGACATCGATATCTCTTCAGAACCCTGGCGACAGTGTTCCAGCGGCCCTGGGATGTATCCATTGCCGTTCACAATGTCTGGATTCAGTTGATGCTGCGGCCTTGGTCTCGATCCACCACCCTCTAAATCAAGCAACATCACATCTGATGAGGCTGACGATTGAACATACTCAGGATATGGTCGGTTTGTGGCACTGCCCGAACTTTCTCTGACATTTCGTTCCCGGCCGTCTATAAATATTCGGACACTTCCTTTTGTGCCTGGGGAATGTCCATATTGCATTTGGTGTGGCTGGTTCTGCCCAGGCCTGAGGAAAATGTCTCCACTTGTAATATGGCTATTAGGTGCAGATGGAGAGGCAATTTTGTCCCGGACTCTTGAATATCGCGCTTCATAGCCAGCTTCCAATTTCCTCCGTTTACCAATTGCATCCCGATTTTCTGGCTCCATGTATTTAAGCTGCAGAGGACGTTGTATGCTTAATCCTAGCCAGTCACCCTCACGAAGAATCCGAAACCGCTTTCGGCGTATTTCTTCCATGTCGTTTTGCTCGGCATGGCCCTCTTCGACGTGCTCTATGGTTCTAATCGGCTTTGGTTTCGTTTCGTAGCTGCGGCTTAAACTCTGTGACACACCCCTCGGGCTCATATAATCTGGTTTCCCATATCCAGTGCTTTCTACATGGCCTGTTCTCCAGGTTAGGTCGGTCCGTGAAGCTGTTATGAAGGAGATAAATACCTGTATGTTTATTTTCGCCGTACAAACCGTGATAAGTATGTTTACCATGGCTGAAATGCTCTAATGGCTGCTGTAGCTTGGTTGTAACGGCTCCATCTGCAACAAACGGCCCATGGGGCCCATGGGGAGGTTGCGGAGGTGCCATGTCAAAGTTTTGAGGTTTGGCGGGGCCTTTCTTGACGGAGCCATTCAACAAATGGTTGCGCATCTTTGCAAAGTGCTGTTTTTGTTTACTGGTTGTGGAGCTATCAGCTCTGCGAGAATGCCTCGAAAGGCGCCCTCCGGTCCAGTTCATCTTCAAATGGGATATGAATATTACTGGGGGGTAAAACGAGAGATAAATATGACTGTTCTTGATGAGAGGTACAAGACAAAATAGAAAGACGCCTTAAAATTGCTGTAAATAGAGATTCTGCATTGAAGCAATTCGTTCAATACGTATAAATCCGCGCAATAAACTGAAGAGAGCCGCTTCTTACTGTATAAGCGCTGGTTGCCGCGCGCAACCTCACTTCCTTCCATTTTGAGCAGCTCCCAGATACAGTACCAACAATACAGTTCATCTGAAAGCTATTTTAACGAACGTCGTCCCTAATGGATTCTCAATCACAGCTACTCATGGTCCAGATATAATAATCGAGTTTGAGTTTCGAAACTCACTGGAGTGTCTCTTCGCAACCACAATATGGAGAGAACACTACACTGCATTCGAAGACTTACTTCTGTCTGGGCACAATCAACTGGGACCAAGCCATGCAATGCAATGTCATTCCCCTTAGATTATTTGGAGACACATCTCCTCGTGTTTTGGAAGGCCACATTTGAGCCATGACTTTGGAAGGATGTGTCGAAGCTTGGGATATGCATTTCCTTCAATGGTATGGTTAAAGCCATCCCATTGCTCACAGATAAGTAAAGCTGATCATCCAGTCCAGGAGTCTTTATTGGAATAGTACTGATTGGGTTTCCCATCAAAGTCCTGGATCTTCAATATCAACCATGCAATTGCTGACACACCGCTCATTGTTTCGCAGTGTACTCCGTCCTCCCTACCTGTTAGGCTGCATAAAATGGTTGGACATCATGAAAGGCCTTCTCGCTACATTGGTATGTATATAGCTGGAGAAGGCGCTATGATCCCTTCCGGCTATATTTAACCTTTCCCTTTGAGTTGACACGTTATTAAACGTCATTGATGTCAAATTTGTTGGCGGACTGTGCATTGTACGTAGAGTACAGTCGGACAAGGCAGCTCATACTCTTCAATACTTTGGTCAGTCAACCAATCCCCAATGCGACCGTCAATATACCGGCAATGCGGTATGTGTCTCCCCGATGGTGATGTTTCATTCGAGGCTGATGCACTGAAACAAATAACGCCCTTGATTCGGCCTTGGCTACCTGACACTAGCCTAAGTTGCATCCTTATCGCATCAGTTAGTGGCTGATCTACCTTATAGCATTTACTTTCGTTAGTTAACGCAGGGTCTTGTTGGCGATGTTCTAGCTGAAACTCATTGGCAGAGTTGCATGACTTCGATACCCCTTTTCGGGTCCAAAAAACCGAACTTGTGCTTCTACAAGGACCTTTTCTACCATGGCAGAATGGCACCCATATTCCAGGTTAGGAAATACAAAGTTGTGCATATCGCTTTGCTTGGATATTTCCTAAAATGCCTGAAGGCGTGCAGCATTGCTGAGTGGTGGTGGCGGGTCGTCCCGGTACCGGACGCTGATTCAGTTCCCTGCCTCCTTGGATGATACATCAAGTGGCATGCATTCCATCTTGAGTCACCTTGCATCTTTTTGTTCGGTATTCCATTTGCTGTCTGCTGATAGATGGATAGTCGCGACATGCCAACTACCGTCAGCCCCGGAATGCATAGTTGGTGGGGAACAATAGCTTAGCCCTGGTCATGTGTTACATCGCAGGTGGGAGAGCTGCCTGGAGCCGCCCAGTCTTCCTTGCCATCTGCCTTCGGTGTGCAAGCACAGAAACAGTTACTTGGCGATCATTCCAGTTCGGTATCTTTGCTCGGTCTTAGAGGTCGTTGAGAACCCCCTGGCATTATTAGTGACTAGCCTCTTAATTGCCGACGCGCCGCATGAAGTGGAGAGGCGCGACAAGGAAGCGGTGTTAAGTTAAGCCACACCGGACGCACATCCTCACCGTCCAGCGACAACGAAACCTCCAGGCAGGCTGTAGGATGAATATTACGGGCGGTGCGCACCGTGTCGTACACTTGTTGGGTCGTATTACACAAGGCGGCCAATAATAATGACACAAATAGCAGTACCGTAGGGTCAGTAGGCTGCAGCCGGCGCCTCATTGTTCGGTGACAGGATGTTGGCTTACTACCAAGCCAATGCCGCAGGAGCAACGCTGCTCAGCTTCCGTAAGTTCCATGAGCCTCGTCTCTCCTTCACTATCCCATGGCCAGCCGCCCTGCTGCCTTCATTTGTCGTTCAAGGGGCTATTTTATTGTAGCTACTTGGTCAATATCTGCTCATCTCTTCCTCTCAGACTCATAATTATTGTCATAATCTTTTGTTATTTCTTCATATCTGCCATATCGCAACTCAAGCCATGGCCACCTTCTCAGGGCCAGACGTGGAAGATGTGCGGACGATGATAAATCGATGCCATGGGGAATCATCAGAGGCAGTTACTCCTAAAGCTTCGACAACGACAACTAAAAAGTCGTCCAAAAAGCAAGCACCACAGGAAACTATTGACGAGTTTTGGACAAAATTCAATACGAAAACTCCGGGAAAGGGTACGCAAGACTCGATAAATCCGCGTGCATATGCCGTTAATGGAGAGAGCTAACTCATACATTCTTAGCTACCACGATTCTTCCCACAGACTCGTACGCCAAGAAGGTCGGCGACTCTACTCCGAAGGGAACTATAACGAGTCTATCATCCTCAGCATCTTACGACGAAGCAGTTCGAACATGCAAGCTCAAGGTTGCCAAAATTGTGAAAGAGTGTCGGAGGGCAAATCAGAAATACAGAGATCCACATTTCGATATCGAGTTTGATCTGAAATGGGGCAGGCGTGACTGCCTTGAAACACTGATGACTCCGAATCGAGAGAAATCGATATTCAGGCCAAAAAGTGTGAAAAGAGTAGGAGATATATTTGAGAATCCCCAATTCTTCATCAATGGCCCTGAAGCCAAGGATATCAGGCAGGGCCAAGATGGCGACTGCTGGCTATTGGCTGCCCTGTGTACGTTGACGAATAAGAAGGGACTGATAGAAAAGGTCTGTGTAGCCCGCGACGAAACTGTTGGGGTGTACGGATTTGTATTTTACAGAGACTCCGAGTGGAGATCTGAGATAATCGACGATAAACTGTACTTGACTAAACCGGATTATGACGAAAGTATTCTTGAGAGACTGCTGTGGGAAGATCGCGAGAGAGTGAGCTCGGAGGATGAATATAAGAAGGTTTATCAGACCAACTCAGGAGCTCTATATTTCGCACAGTGTGAGGATCCAAACGAAACCTGGCTACCTCTTCTGGAAAAAGCTTACGCGAAAGCACACGGCGATTTTGCAACTATTGACGGCGGATATACTGGTGAAGGTATTGAAGATCTAACCGGTGGCGTTACGATGGAGCTTTTTTCGACAGATATCCTAGACAAAGATGCATTTTGGACGAATGAGCTGCTTAGGGTGAACGAAGAGTTCCTGTTCGGCTGCTCTTCGTGCCTCTTTGCCGGCTGGGGAGAACGTAAAGGCATCATCGAGGGCCACGCCTATTCAATTATGCGAGCTGTTGAAATGGACGGCGAACGGCTCCTACTTCTCAAGAACCCTTGGGGAAAAGGAGAGTGGACAGGTCCCTGGGCCGATGGAAGCAAAGAATGGACCCCGGAATGGATGACGAAGTTGAACCACAGATTTGGTGACGACGGCGCTTTCTGGATTAGCTACGCCGATTTTCTTAAGAAGTATCAAACTTTCGATCGAACAAGGCTGTTCACAGACGACTGGAAAGTCACGCATCAATGGACAAGTTTGACGATTCCATGGTCAGTGGATTATAACTCCACCAAATTCGCTTTTACGATTAATAAACCCTCTTCCGTCGTGGTCGTCTTGAACCAGCTCGATGGTCGCTATTTCAGGGGCCTCGAAGGTCAGTATACCTTTGAGCTTTCGTTTCGTATTCACAAGGCGGGCGAAGAAGATTATATCATACGTTCACACAGCAACTACTCCATGCGGAGGTCCGTGGCGGCTGAGCTTGATCTTGACGAAGCTGGTGAATATTTGGTACTTGTCAAGATCTCCGCCAAGCGCGACTTCACCGCACTGCCTGCTCACACTGTTATCCGTGATAACTGCAAGGATCGACGAGACAAACTCCTTCGTATAGGTCTTGCATACGATTTAGCACATGCTAAAGGTCATGTGGAGGAGTCTGAAGAGGACAAGAAAAGTCGCGAGAAGGCAGAAGCGAGGGTTAAAGCCAAAGAGCGCAAAGAACTTAAGGATAAGCTAACGGAAAAGAAGAAGAAGAAGAAACGGAGCGAAGCCAAGACAGCTAAGAGAGAGAGGGCTCGCCAGAATAAGGCTAAAGCGAGAGCTGAGGCTAGAGAAAAGAAGGAGGCAGACAAGAAGAAGTTAGATGGGGAGACAAAGAAGCCTGACGAAGAGACGGTAGCAGGGACAGGCGCAGAAAAGCTGGAGTCTGAGAAAGCAGAGTCTGATAAAGCGGATACTGACATGGCAGATACTGAGAAAACGGACACCGAGAAAACAGGCTCTGAGAATGCAGAATCAGAAAAGCCATCAGAGGAGAAATCAGAGACCAAGACAGCAGACTGTCAGGACGAGCCACTGCCAGAAGGTTCCGATCCACCACACAGCCAGACTCCAGCTTCAAGCAGCACCCGTCAAGCAGTTACAGAAGCCGCTCTAAACCAGTTGGTCGCCGCCACTGGTGATAGTTCTCGTTCTGCTCGCTCGAGCCGCAAGAATGCTGATCGCGGGGTTTCTCCGTTCAATCCTGCCGGATCCGCATTTCGTGAGAAACTCAGTCGGCGCGAAGTCCCGATCTACGACTCGGATGATAGTGACACGGATAGTTGCGTGAGCTCGGTGAGCGACTCGACCATCGATGCAGAGA
Organism: Pseudogymnoascus sp. VKM F-4246; assembly: GCA_000750735.1. Lineage (NCBI taxonomy): Eukaryota > Fungi > Ascomycota > Leotiomycetes > Thelebolales > Thelebolaceae > Pseudogymnoascus > Pseudogymnoascus sp. VKM F-4246. Next base: position 22,277 of record JPJU01000257.1, read on the forward strand.
TTGAGAAGGCGAAACTGCCAACAACTGCGGTGATAAAGGAAGAGAAAAAGGATAAGAAAGCAGTGGATGATGAGAGCGAGGATGAGTTTGAGAAGGATCCCTGGAATGCGATTGCAGTTGTTGGATTGAAGGTTTATGCAAAAGCTAAAGAAGTAGAGAAGGAAGAAGAAGTAGAAGTGGGGAATTTGGGGTGCAGTGTACAAGCCAAGACAGACAGTGATGAGAAAGAGAACGTCAAGACGGCTGTAAAATCAGCAGATACACCTCAGGGACAAGACGAGAAGGCCGAGGAACATGCAGAATCGTCCACAAATGATATTGAAGCTGATTCGGGCGAGAAGAAAGAGAAAGCAGAAACGACACAAATGGTCACAGAAAGCAAACCTCAGAATGGAGATGGTAAGACTGCCGCCAAAGACAAGGAGGAAGACTCTCAAGAGCTGGAAGTTTGTATTAAGGTCATCAGACCCCGGACCTGGGAAGACGGCGAGACGAGCTTGGATGTCGACGACAGTGCCATGGATGCAACTAAAAATGTGGTTGAGGAAGATGACAAGAAAAACAGCAAGAAGAAGATCATAATTGGGATGAAAGGCAGTTTGGGGGCCGTGGATAATTAACGAAATTGGCATTTGAAGGGCGTTGGACATGAATGATGAATATACGATTGAAATGAGGGAAATTAATATGCTACTGGACTTGGGGATCTGGGAAGACCTCTACTCACTATGATACGTTACGAAATATATTCACCGTTTTAATTTATCTAATTTCATGTCTCTTTAACAATGAATCCGATTCCGAAGATCTATTTCGTAATAACCAGTACTCCATGCGCGGGGACACTCTTATATGTTTCCACCTCATGCAAAGTTGCCCCTCCAGGTGGATTTTCTGTCAAGAACCTCTCTGGAACTTCAGTCACCCCCCACTCCAGCTTACCCTTCAAACCCGCTTCCCTCGCCGCCTCCTCATACACCTCCTTCCTCAGATGATAGCAATCAAAATACAGCTCCCCAACAGGCGTCTCGGCGTGAACACCAAAGAAAACACCGTCCTCGACGTCTTTGATATGCTTGTACACCAATAAACCCGACCCCTCTGGCTCAGGTCGAGCTCTCGCCTCGGCATTGATTGAATCAATCGGATTTGACGCAGGTGGAAGCGTGATTGAGACAAACCGTCCCCCATCCTTGAGATTCATAGCGACGTTACGAAACATCCCAACCAACCCCTCGCGATCTGATGCATAGTTCAACAGCCAGGCGCCAAAGACAACATCAAACTCCCCACCATCGTAGACCTTGGGAACTGTGCAATCGGCCTCGATAAACGCTACCCTTTCTGCAACACCCTTCTCCTCCCCCACACTCCGCGCTTTATCCATCATCACAGTCGAAACATCGACACCGAGGACGGAGCGGGCGCCCCATTCAAGCAGGCTGTAGGTGTAGAATCCCGAGCCGCAGGCGAGCTCGAGGACGCGGGCGTTTGCGTCAAGAACGCCCCAAGATACCAGCCAACCGGAGCAAATGCTACCAAAAAGACCGATGCCAGCAATGTCAAGCACTCCATTCTCGAGAATGAGAGTGCCGACTCCACCGGCTCATATACCATCGATGCGTGCGTTGTCATGCTCGATGAGGGCGATGGTTCTGGTGCGGATGTGGTCGTACGGGGCGAGGATGGGATCGTATTGGTGGTTTTTGGGTGTCATTTTTGGCGAGTGGGTGTGTGGGAAAGAGTTGAATCTGATTAAATGGAGCGAATGGAAAGGGAATGTCTCTCGCGAGGCTGTTGGCGATGAGAAGTTATTGGGGTGGCTATCTAGGTGGGATGGAGACTGCATTGGTTGGTATGTATGTAAATGCATGTTGGATGCAGCTCACTGCAGCTTACTTTAAGCGTGACGAGAACTTCGAAAGCACGCAGCCTCACCTTCCGGAAGCTGCTTGTCAAACATCAAGGTAGCAAGTTCCATCGGGAGGTATCAGTTCACGGGTAGAGCTGGGCCAAGGTGAGAGGTATGAGATGCTCGTACTGTTTGCATTTTGTAAATGACAAGACAAGCGCATTAAGGCGCGTCGCTATACAGCTATGTGTTATCCCTAAGTATTAAATAACTTCTTGAGCCACGACAGCTCTATTCCACCGGATTCTGGGTATTCAACATCCATTTATACACCCACTATTACTCCTCTAACTACATCCTCCACAGTACGATTCAAGGCCGACTAAAGCCAGCGATGAACATTTAGACCTTTGGAGCCTCATCGGATAGCGGAGGAGTCGTACTCTTCTCAGCGTGGTACGCATTCAGAGTAGCAAGCTTCTCCGGGTCAACGTTGCCACTCTCGGTGTGGTGGATATCCCTGTTAACACGGGTCTTCCATGCGGGGGTACCAATAAGGCGCAGGGCACCAGGGGCAGAGTCATCGAAGATGTTCTCAACCTCCTCCAGAGTCTTGGAGGCAGTCTCGGGGAACATGAAGAAGACGTGGATGAACATGACGGTGCAGAAGACACCGAACAGGATGTACACCTTCCAGGTGATGTTCGCGAATGCCGGGGGCACGAAGTAGGCGAGCGCGAAGTTGAAAGCCCAGTTAGAGCTGGTGGCGAGGGCGACGGCCTTTCCACGGACGCGGAGAGGGTACAGCTCAGGTGGGTAGATCCAGGAGACAGGGCCCCACGTAGGGGCATAACTTGCTACGAACAGGTAGGTGCAGGCGATGAGAGCGGTGGCAGGCTTGCCAGAAATGCTGAAGCTCTCAGCAGCGTTATCGAACTCTCCGGGGCGGGGCGCGCGGGAGTAGGTAGCAACGAGACCGGCGTTGGCGAACATCCAGGTTGCCATCAGTGCGGCACCAACAAGCAGTGTTGGGCGGCGACCCCATCTGTCGACCCAGATCAGGGCAGGGATAGTCATGACGACGTTGATAATGTACTGGATACTCGAGGAGAGCAATACAGCGGATCCGACGTTGGCCATTGTGAAGACATACTAGGGGATATGTTAGTTTAATCTCCATAAATCATCGTTGGGCTGGGTTTGCTTACAGAGATATAATACATCATAACGTTCATACCCGTAAGCTGCGACCAGATCTGCATGAAGACACCGACGTGAGTGCGGTTAATCATGCTTGGCTTCAGAAGCTCGAGGTATGTAACATCGGCGTTTTGGCGCTCGAAATCGACGGTGGCCTTGATCTCAGCAAGTTCCAAGGCCACGAATGGACTGTCCACATCTCCCTTCGCGTGAACTGTGTTTACTGTTAGTGAAGCCACAATAGAGGGCTGCAAAAAGACTTACCCAAGACAAGAACGTCACGGGCCTCTTCCCAGCGGTCCTGGCGTGCGAGCCAACGGGGGGACTCTGGCAGGAAGAGCAAGAAGACGAAGAGGAGAATGGCTGGGATCATCTGGAGACCCCATGGGATTCTGAATGCTGCCGTTCCCTTGATGCCGGCGGTTCCGTAAGAGATATAGAACATGATCATAATTCCCCAAGTGATGGCCCACTGTTGGCACCCGACCATGCGACCACGCTTCGAAGGTGGAGCGATCTCGGAAAGGTACACAGGCACTTGAGCAGAGCAGATACCGACTTTGAGAAGTTAGACGGTGGTAACAATGGTTGCGTTCAATTGACTTACCAGAGAAACCGTTGATAATACGGCCAACTGCCAACATAGCAATGTTTTGCGAGGCACAGACAATAATAGAACCGATACACCAGATAATCGCACCAACTTGAATCGAGCGTTTGCGTCCAAGCTTATCAGAGAGGTAACCAGAGATGAGAGCACCGAGCCAAGAGCCACCAGGCATAGCAGCAGTGATACCACCCTGCACATCAGGCTTAGGACCGTAACACTTGTTGACATCGTCTCCTTGGATTTGGCTAAGCGTAAAATTAGTATGTCGAGCTCGATGGCAATGGGACCAAAGTTGCATTTGCTTACTTGAAGTAACACAGATAAGGCTCGGTAGAGATAATGGCAGACATGGAAGCAATGTCGAAACCAAAAAGACCGCCGCCAATAACGGCGACGGCCGTGATCACGTAAATGTTGCCCACGGTATACATTTTGGAGAATCCAAACGGCGAACGCAGTTCAGCGTATTTGTGTTCTCTACGGCGGAATCAGAGCCCTCAAGAGTCTCGGAAGCGTGGGGAGAAAAGGATCAGAGGCACGCGAGGATGAGGGGAAGCTGGGGTTATATGAGAAAAACGAGAGACCTGGGGATGTGGAGAGGTGGAGACCGCGTCGAGCGTAAACTCGAGTAGGACCGATGTCTGAACACAGCTCGGCCACTACGCGCCTGGTATGGAAGTTCACCTGATGATCTACTCGGACGCTATTCCCCCGTACTTCAACAAAATAGGGGGAATGGGAAAATAGAAGGATTGATAGACCCCGCTTGGCGGGGATTAGCTACCATCCACGTTTTTGGCGACTCGTCATTGCCCGGTGCTACCACGGAGTGTCAAAGGGTCAAGGTTGCATTTCTCCACAACGGAGGTTTGGTGGTGGCAGCGATGGCAGCGACTCCACGGTTTGGAACCCACTTAAATGCGAGCCCTCGGCCCATGGAAATGTGGGATATGCGCATAATTATCCGCGACAGGCGTGATCATTGAACATATCGTCTCCAACGAGCTGTAGGATTCAGCGAAAATGCATAACTTGAGCGGTGGCAAGCGAACGTGACGTTGCCACTAGGATCAAGGGAGTTGTGGCGTGAATGGTGCATTATGTTTGGTGCATCCCTTGATCCGTAGGGCAGGAAGAGGTGAAGATTCGTATTATATGTTAGGGATTAGTCGCGCATCACTTCTTTTCCTGGAGCTATGCCCCTCCGCGCCTCCCATCGGCTAGGCCGGCAACAGTTTGGTGAGGTTGCGAACCCCGTCCATGGTCAATGTTTTAGCACCCCCGCACGTAACAACACTAACACCATTGGAGGGTAGACGAACTCGAGTATCCGGTTTTTTGCTTTCCACGTGCGAGAGGATGCGTTGGAAGTGCGCTGTGGAGATGCATCCCTCGGCCATCATGGTAGCATCAGGCAGCATCAACAGAATCCTCAAAACTCGATGGATATCTCCTCTCTTCCACTGCGCCTACGTCTGCGCATGTTTATATGCTGTTGAATCAGCCGTTGGACCGCGCGCTGCGGGATGTATATTGGTGGCGTGGCGCCTTTCCCGCAAGGGATCGTGTTTCGTGGCGTTCCATTCGGCCATCGATCGCGCACTACCGTGCCTCCTGAAAAGCTTACTTCCTTGAAACAATCAAATTCCCTTGCCCAAGCATGGGAAGTTTCTGCAGGGCTAACCGAAGTAGTGGTAATATAGCGCCCTCATTCTATATCGCAGAACTGTGCTATTGCAGCCGCACCAGCGATGCTCATAAGGTAGTACAGTATGAGCGGGTTCGCAGAATTCGGAAATTATCTGGAACAACCATGGTTGCATGAAATTAGTGGGACGACGAAAGAATGTGGGGGATGGGGAATGGGGAAAGGGGTAAGACGAGACTCCACTGTGACAAATTCTAGAATCGTGTCACGTGAATATGAAGTTGGTTTGACGTTGGCGACTTCCATATTGAACTGGTCGAAAATCCACGTCAGGTCAAGTCAGACTGTGTATGGAAAATTGAAGTGCACACGGAAACCGTTGTGAGTCTGTCTCTTTGATCAGTGATTCTCTTTTGGGGGATTTGGGATTCGATTTGTGTCTCGTCAATTTATTTGTTTGATGCTTTTTTCTTTTGTGTGGTGGACTTTTAAATATTTGTGAGAAACGAATTTCTTTACTTGACGTCTATATCACGACTATCGCATCTAGAAAGAATGGGAAGATTCGTTTTTGTAATAATATTTATATGACTCAAAACTCGCCATCTCCGTCATCGCTCGCATGTTGTATATACAAAAACGCCGAAGCAATATAAGCCGAATATACCAAGCTGAACAAACCGCTCCAACCCGCAGCCACATCAATTCCTCCGCCAAATGCCCTAAGCCGAAACACCGAAATAAACCGCCCTTTCTCTCGCCGACTTCACCGCCAATACACTCGCCAATCCTTGCCGCCCATCGCCGAATCCTCCGCATATACCCTTCCCCGGACAATACCGCTTCCCCCCCCGCTAACCACTCCGCAACACCAGCGCGCGCTCACACACGGTGAGTTTTTCAAACAACGGGATGAGCCTTGTGACTACATCTACCTCGGTCACCGCCCCTTCCACGCCGGTGTCTGTCACCTCCTCATTCACACCACCGCCTGTAACCCCGTCTGCCGCCCTCCCCTCTCCCACCCGTTCTTCTACCACCTCCTCACGGAGAAACTCCAGAATCGCTCGGGCGGCATACTGGGAATCATCTTGGCCTGTCCGAATCTTATCCGCGACTCGATCCCCCAGGATTGGCTTTCCAGAATCCAAGATGACCTCGTCATCGAACTCCGGATGACCCTGCAGGGTCAAGACCCTTCCTCTTTTGTACACGCCCTGTATCTCGGACAGCTCACTCCCCCCAACCTTCACAAAGTCGTCGGGTACGGAGTTGGGATTGACGTGATCCCTGTGGATGAGACGAAGTCTCATCTGCGAAGGGGCCACAGGGTTCGAGCTGACGGCCCCGAAACGCACCATGAACTTTGCCGACAGATTGATCGCGTGGACCCTAATCTCCCACCCTTTGGGATTCCGCGAGACGACTGGATTGGGATTGGGTGGAGAGAGCCGCCCCCCATGAGGAAAGTCTTCCTCTTCTGATGCCTGCTGGTGTTCGTTAGAGCTGAAAGTAAGAGCAAGAGCGACGATTTCCGACGGAATTCTTACCCCAAAGAGAGCATGGCATATAATTTGATGCCCGAAGCAGGACCCAAATAGCCGAATCCTCGGCTTATCTTTGTAGAGTCCTGGATCATTTGTTAGAAAGTTCTTTGAGGGATAGGAAAGCGGTGCGTATATACCCGTAATGAAGCTCTGAAGCTTTGATATCCAGGGTCGGCTTTCAAAGGCAGAACACCCTGTTAAACCCTTTGTTAGCCGTTAAAGATCGCGATGGAATAGTGCGGCGTATTCTTACCTGAGCCAGTGACTATCACAGCGTCAAAATAGTCAACCGAGTCCAATCGTGGGAGTTGCCCCTTTGTGGCATCGTAAGACAAGTAAGAAAGCTTCGTTGTCTTCCACTCTGGTAGGGTGGATGCCACAGGTTTTAACATCTCGATGATCATATCATAATGCTCCCCCCGGGTATCAAGGACGGACTGCTGGGGACGGGCTTCCACATTTGATGCACGCAACCAACATCATGGTCTGGGTTGGGCTCACGGTTGCTTGTAAGAATATATAATAATATTATACAAATAAAAGTCGAGTGCAATTGATAGCTGTAAAGTGTAATGATGTGAGAATCGTGGAATGGGTTGTTGATGAGTAATTGAAAGTGTGAAGGTGAAGATAAATACAAAAACAGGATAGCAAGCTCAGCTCTGAGCTAGTAGAAAGCCAATTTTACGGAGTGAATTATCTACAGGTACTTTCCCAGCTCGTTTACTACTATTCTATGTGCATTCTGGTGAGAATGCTCTTCGGTGAAGCAGCCCGGCGTGGTTCTTTATCCACCAAGGCGGCACAAACAAGGCGGCAGCCTGGCGATGTGGGGCCGATCACGAAATATACATCTAGCTTGGTTCTGTGCATTATGATGGCGTGGCAACCAGTATTATATCTTCTATTTACAGAGTCTTGTGGGAATGGAACTTTTTGTCACGTGTAACCCCCTATTTCTCAGCACGGAGAGGAGCAGCATGATCACCGTCAGGTAGATTAAAGCTTCTGAATCTCGAGATAGATATGATACTCTGGAATTCATGCTGTACTAAAAACCGGTCGGAGCTACATATGTATTTGTCATTAATCTGGCAGGTGCAACTGACGGCGAGGGCTACCGAGGAAGGAAGGAAGGGGTTCTCACAACATAACGCGGCAGGTGCGTCCGATGGCGAATGTGTTGCTACTGAGGAAGGAACGATCAGATGCAATATTTCAACACGGCAACCGCGACTGATGTAAGTGGTATGGCAATTGAGGAAGGAGCGATTGGTTCCCAATATTTTAACATGGCAGGTGCAGCCCACGAACCTGGCCGTTGAGGAAGGAACGACCAGTTCAGAGTTTTTCCAAACGGAGCAAGAGCTAGATAGGAATTTTGAATTGTTTATAAACTGTGGGTATTCTATCTACAACTTTGCCTTTGATATCTTCGGCGCACTTGATACCCTGGGATGGTTTCCTGCCAGCTCAAGCCCAGTCACCTTCTCCAGCTCAGCAACGGCATCATATGCCTGCCCCAGCTGCACCTTGATGGTCCCAAACCCGACCTTCTTCGCCGCCTTGAGGTTCTCTCCAATATCATCCAAAAATAAAACGTCCTCTGCCTTGACTCCATTCTCCCATTTGAGCCCCTTGCCTTTCGTCGAGGCATTCTCCAGCGCGAACTCGTTAACAGCACCAAGTGCCAAGTTGTAGATCGCGGGATCCGGTTTGCGAAGCCCAACATGTGCGGACGAGATAAAGATATCAAAGATGTCACGGACCTCATTGGGGCCGTTATATTCGTGGCCCTCAGGGAAGATTATGGTGTTGCTCAGCGCGGCAATGATGTACTTTCCGCTGGCCTTCAGCTTCCGTAGTGCTGGGAACATCCATGGGTCTGACGCCCTGGAGACGCGCATCATCTCCCAGAAGAGCCACTCTGCGTCGACCTGAGGCATTGGCGGGGTGGAAGTGACGGTGACGCCTTGTTTCTGCATGGCCTCCTTGTAGAAGGCCTTCCAGCGCAGAGGATCACGTAAGTCATGGTTGAAGCCCGCGAAGAAGTCCTCATCGCACTTGATTTCTCCACGCTCAAGCTTGTGCCATGCTCCATTAGGAGCAGCTTTTGAAAGCGAGTGGTTCACCCATCCCGGAGGGATACCGTTCCTCAATTCATAATTTAAAATTTCTTGGAGCGGAGAGACGACCTAGGAATGTTAGTTATATTCGGTGATTATGCCTCCCCGGGATCCTTCTCGAGCTAGAGAAATACGGCGATCGCTGGGCTGTATCTCCCTTCCAGTATACGCTCACGTTGCGCATCGAGGGACCGATATGCGTGAGAGATTGGGACTTTGAATGCGGGGCATGGCATGACAGGAGAACTTACACAGACGCCTCCAATGTCGAACAAGATAACCTTTGGCTGATGCTTCGGTGCCATGAGTGCTTCCACGGTGCCTAGAGCAAGCTCTACTAGATGATGCGCTTCTTCTGACATGACTAGAATATCTTTTTGGAAATGGGCATGGCGACAATTCTCAAATACCTTAGCCAGCAAGGTCGCCGCCAATTGAGGAGCAATTTGATGCCGAGGTTCGGTATGATGGGTGAACCTTTCCCCGTTGTTACTGTAGCCGGGTTTCCATTAGAGCCCTGCAATTTAAGGCCGTGCACGATTTTCAAGATTTTATTGGAGCCCTAAATGTAAGGCTGCAGATTGTGGCTGTTTTAGCCCAATGTATGTATGGGAAGGGGAGGCAGGACTGTTGTTGCCCCAAATTTCAGGCTGTTATCGTCGCCGACCAAAAATGAAAACTCGAGATGCATTGAATACCCACCCTAAATAAGCGAAAAGTTCGCGCACAACTTACAGACCTCACCCCACGATCAGAGAGTTCCTTCTCTTGACAACGCCCCTTCGACACAACATTCCAGCAATTGTGCGGCCAATCTCTCAAGATGGTAAGTTCATCAACACCGTTCAGCATAGCATGCTTGAACGAGAATTCCGTGGATCTCGAGGATCTGCGTTGAATGGGTCCATGCAAGATGCTTCGGATGAGATCTGAAGCGCAAATTGCTGACTCTGGTTTTCTTCACAGCCTTTCACCAAGCTGGTTAAGAACTCCGCGTACTACAGGTAAGCATCATCTTCCCCTCTCAAGTTTTGAAACCATCGCATTGCTGACTCCAATACAGTCGCTTCCAGACTAAGTACAAGCGCCGTCGTTCCGGAAAGACCGATTACTACGCTCGCAAGCGCCTCATCACCCAGGCCAAGAACAAGTACAATGCGCCCAAGTACCGCCTGGTGGTTCGCTTCACCAACCGCGACATCGTGATGCAGATCGTCACCTCCGAGATCTCCGGAGACAAGGTCTTCTGCTCCGCCTACTCGCACGAGCTGAAGGCTTACGGCCTTGAGCACGGTCTCACCAACTGGGCCGCCTCGTACTGCACTGGTCTTCTGATCGCCCGCCGTGTCCTCAAGAAGCTCGGCATGGACGCCGACTTCCAGGGTGTTGAGGAGGCTGACGGAGAGTTCACCCTCACCGAGGCCGCTGATGATGAGGACGCCCGCCGCCCATTCAAGGCCTTCCTCGATGTTGGTCTTGCCCGCACCTCCACCGGTGCCCGCATCTTCGGTGCCATGAAGGGTGCCTCCGATGGTGGTATCCTCGTGCCCCACTCCGAGAACCGCTTCCCCGGTTTCGACATGGAGTCCAAGGAGCTCGACGCCGAGACCCTCCGCAAGTACATCTTCGGTGGACACGTCGCTGAGTACATGGAGACCCTCGCCGATGACGATGAGGAGCGCTACAAGTCCCAGTTCCAGGGTTACATCGATGACGAGATAGAGGCCGATGGACTTGAGGAGCTCTACCAGGACATCCACAAGCAGATCCGTGAGGACCCATTCAAGAAGGTTGAGGGTGCCGAGAAGAAGGACAAGGAGGAGTACAAGAAGGAGTCCCTCAAGTTCAGGGGCCGCAAGCTCACCAAGGAGGAGAAGATCGAGCGCGTCAAGGCCAAGATCGCCGAGCTCAGAGAGTAAATTTCTGTTCCGGTGTCCTGAGACTTATGTGCTCCCTTCAGTTTTTTTCTCTTTAGTGCTTCATAGGTATACCATCAAAAATGAGGCGTTCTTGAGCATTTGCTTTCCAAACGATTATGAACCATGAAACTTCCTTTGTCCGGTCTATGCCATGTGATTTGTAGATGTTGTGAGACCATAGTATAAGTTACCGCTGGCCTGTTATGAAGTCATCCGGGCCTAGAACAGCTGCGTGTATGTGACCCGATCCACTCCCAAGCCAGGGGTGTGTCCCAGGAATAGCGACGGTTGCTATGCCCAGATAGAGCGTGGGTGGGAGGAAAGTATTAAACTGGGCTCAGGTAGATTCCAGCCAGGTGTCAAGTACTTGATCAAGAAGCTATTTATCATAGAGAACTTAAATTGACAATTGCCCCAGCAATTAAATCTCGTGATTTGTTATTTGTTTTTGGCATATAAAATTCATACTAAATCCATCATGATGAATATAACACCCAATAGTCCCGGCGCCTGCCTAGATGGTTTCTCATCGCAGCCGTCTGGTAATCAGATGGGACCGTAACAGTTTTATGGAAAATAATCACTCCAGGGGAATCATACCGCATTCGCACCTCTTGGTCCTCAAGCGATGGGTCTCCAAGTATAAGCAGTTCTGCAAGAAGACGGACTTCGTATCAATCAGTTCATCATGCGCCATTGAGGCACTTACCCGTGGTGCCCGCCAGCCCAAGGCCACACAAGTGGTCACCCCTCCAGCCCAAGGGTCCGCGTCCTGACCGCCGTTCTTCTAACTTTACTATATGTCACCTGGCATATACACCACCGCTACGTCCACTGCTTCCACTGCGTTCTTGTCACCGCTGTATTCTCATCACCGCCGCATCCCCCATCATCGCTCTTCAGGATGCCGCGAGTTCAACTTTGGGCAGGGTCCTCGATGGGAGTAATGCTGCGCTGCTCACAATACCGCCACCCAAATGGCAAATCGGGGCTGCCATTTCGGCAGTTGCCGCCCTTTGTTGTTTGTGCTCCAACCTCTCTCTTCTCGCCTTCCTGCTGTCTCTCAAATAGTAAGAGACTTTTGACATTCCAGACTCACGCGCCAGGAAAGATGAAACATGGTGTTTTCCATATACTTCCTGCGGATTTCTTCCTAGATGGGTTTGATTGATGGATGATTCCCTATTTTCAGCGAATTAGATTTATATAGCAAATAAATTCTTGAAGGGTGGGGAATTGAATGGTAGTGGTCGATGTTGTTTGAAGTGATAAAAAAATGTGTGGTTCGTCACGTGCACCACCTCCAAACAAGACGATCGCACCTTCCCCCCTTCCCAACCCAACCCATCGCACCTTCCCTCTCTCCTCACATCACTCCCAATCCTGTCTCTCTATCCCTCGCACCTCGAGCTGGCAAAAAATCAATCAAAAGGACAAAAAATTCACAAAAAAAGATGCCCATTCTCGGAATCGAACCGAGGATCTTCTCATATCGGACACATTCGGTTTACGAGTGAGACGCTGTACCACTAAGCCAAACGGGCTACTTGAATGTGATAGCATGTGCGCTAGGTGGTCTTATCAAACCCCCATCGTTCCTTCCGCTTTTAAAAAAAGAGCTTGTCCTCCAATTCCCGACACCTTTCCTCATGGGATTGTGGGATTGGGGATTGGGATCGATTGATTGATGGGGGACGCTGACACGTGCAAGCGCGTGCCATGGCTGACCTCGATCGATCGATTGCGCTGCGCTGCGCTGCGTCTTTCCCCGACTCACCAGCGGGCGGCTATACTGTACTCCAGCGCATGCATGACCACTCCCCTATTTCCCCCGATGGCCCAACTCCCCGCCCACGTCATGAGGGAGGGGTTCAAAAGGAACCGAGGGGGTTACACTTCTCACACTACACGCCTCTGGAGATGCACGGGCAGCGGGTAAGTTGAGGGGTGCGATGGGAATGTGAATGTCTACTATGGGCGATACCGGGACGCAGACGCACATGTGAGGCCGAACGCGCCTTTTCGTGATGGGAGCTGGGGAGGCGGGAGGGCGTGCGAGGTCGGCCATGAGTGGTGGTGGGGAGGTGGGGATGGGGGAGCTAGAGGGGAGTCTATTCTATTCTTGCTTTCTCCGCATTCTTGGAAGGGACGTACAGGTGGTGGTTCTGGAGGGATTGGGTCTGGATGGATGGATGAATTGTTGCATCGTATAGTGGCATGTCTGGGATAGGAGTTGGGATCGCAGGCAGTATGGAAGCGGACATCCGCCTGCGCACTCCTGCTTGCTGGGCTTACACTCACAAAGCCATCAGACTCGGAGCACGCCGCTTCGGTGTTCGCCTCCCTTTCTTCAGTCGGACAATTAACACCCCCGACCGGTGAATTGAGTAGACCATCGTGTCGGACCGCTGCGCTCCTTGCAGAGCAGAGCACGAATAGGGGCAATATTGAGATGAGACCACTACGGACATGGACCCAGCGCCAACGGCGTCGAGCGCGCGTACTGACACCGAGCTCCGTCCGAAGCGAGACATCATCAGTCAGCTAGACAAAGGCAAGCAAGTCAGAGACGGGGAATTGGCAATTCAACCCGCCC
>JPJU01000270.1:0-19467 GCA_000750735.1 Pseudogymnoascus sp. VKM F-4246
ATGAGGGGGCGGGGGAGGAAGTTATTGCTTCTTCTTCCTCCTCTTCCTCGGATTTTTTTCACTCCTCTTCCTTCATTTGCTATCATCTGTATTCTATAGCTCCTTGCGTATATAAGAGCGTTCGGCGTGCTGAGATCATCTATCAATTGAAAATTTTGGTGCGCGCTTATATCTACTGCGTCATTGGCAAGGTACGACTACGACATTTGAAAGGTACGACACGACTGCCATTGCATAGCATAGCACTGCATTAAATCTGTCACGACACAATCACGACGACCACCGCAGAACACAAGCCAGAAACCGCGACAAGAACCGTCAAAATGGCCTCTCTCACCGAAGGAAAAAGCGTATGCGCCCAATCCCCCTCCCCTGCCTCCAATCCCACTTCTAACGCCCCCCAGAACCTCTCATTCATCCTGAACTCCCCCCTCAAAGTCTCCTATGAAGAGCGCCCTATCCCCACCATCACCGACCCCCGCTCCGTCCTTGTCGCGATCGAATACACCGGAATTTGCGGTTCCGACGTGCACTACTGGCAACATGGCTCCATTGGCCCCTTCGTTCTCAAATCGCCTATGTGCCTTGGCCACGAATCCTCCGGCACCATCGCCGCCGTCGGCTCCGATGTTACCACCCTCAAGCTCGGCGACCGCGTTGCCATCGAGCCCGGAACCCCCTGCCGCCACTGCGAGCCATGCCTGAGCGGCCACTACAACCTCTGCCCCGACATGCGCTTTGCCGCCACCCCGCCCTACGACGGAACCCTCACCGGCTTCTACACCGCCCCAGAGGACTTCTGCTACAAGCTTCCGGAGCAAGTCTCCCTCCAGGAAGGCGCACTGATCGAGCCCCTCGCAGTCGCAGTCCACATCACAAAGCAAGCCCAGATCTCTCCCGGCGCCTCCGTCGTCGTCATGGGCGCCGGCCCCGTCGGTCTCCTCTGCTGCGCCGTCGCAAAGGCGTTCGGTGCCACTAAAGTTGTCAGCGTGGATATCCAGCAGGGTCGTCTCGATTTCGCAAAGAACTACGCGGCAACGCACACTTTCATGCCTGAGCGCGTCGCTGCTGAGGTCAACGCTGAGAACCTCATCAAGGCCGCCGACCTTGGCGAGGGCGCGGATGCAGTTATCGATGCCAGTGGCGCTGAGCCAAGTATCCAGGCTAGCATCCACGTTGTGCGCCGTGGAGGCGTGTACGTGCAGGGCGGAATGGGGAAGCCGGATATTACCTTCCCTATCATGGCGATGTGCACCAAGGAGATCACAATGAGGGGAAGCTTCCGTTACGGCAGTGGCGACTACAAGTTGGCTGTTCAGCTTGTGGCAGCGGGATCGCTGGATGTTAAGAGCTTGGTGAGCAGGGAGGTTCCGTTCAAGGATGCTGAGCAGGCATTCGAGGATGTGCTCAAGGGGAAGGGGATTAAGGTATTGATTAGAGGTCCGAACCACGAGGCGGATGTCAAGGCTGAGGCGAAGGGAGAGGAGAAGAAGGAGGTCAAGGCACCTGCTGCTGCTGCTGTCCCTGAAAAGGAGGCCGCGGCTGAAAAGCCAGAGGAGACTGCTGCTGAGCCTGTGGCCGAGAAGACCGAGTCCGCCGCGCCAGTTGAGACTGCTGCGCCGGTTGAGGAGGCCAGAAAATCCGTCTCTACGGAGACCTCTGAGCCAGTCGTCGATGCTGCAAAGGCCGATGAGACTACTGAGTCTGCTCCGCCTGCAGTTGAGGAGCCTGCACCAGCTGCTATCGAGGAGAAGACCGAGGAACCCGCACCATCCGCCGTCGAGGAGAAGACTGAGGAAGCACCAGCAGTAGCTGAGTCCGCGCCAGCGGCTGAGGAATCTGCTCCAGCAGAGACCTCTGAGCCAGCTGCGGATACTGAAGCTTCCAAGCCTGCCGAGACTGCTGAGCCAGCGCCGCCGGTAGAGATCCCAGAGCGCACTTCGGTGCTGGATGCTATTCATAAGATTGAGGAGACGGCGAAGAATACGGATACGCTTGGTTAAGTGGGTGTTTTGGGGAGTGTAGTGCGATCGTCTGTGTGTTTGGCGCAGGAGGTGTTTTGTTGGTCGAATAATGTATGTAGTGTGAAATGATTAATTTGAGCGTCATGAATTATATTTCACAAGGAGCGACATCAGTTAACCTGTTATTTGAAAGTTTAATCTGTGACATGCACATCTTCTTTCCTTACTATCCATTGATTATCAAAAAGGAGGCCCTTAGGAAATTTGAACTTTCATTGATGAGATTTGTTTTTACCATAACTATAAGTAATAACTGAAATTTTCAACGAAACCCTGCTCAAAATGTGCCTTCAGCCACAGGACCTAAACATAGCTAGACTAGATATCAACCTCCCCTGCCGGTCTGGCTATATTTGCCCGCCAATGGTGTTGGTTCGTCGGATTCTTCTGGTAGATATTGAATTCGAAGAATTTATTGTGGCTATCGCATTTGAAATTCTTATAACTAGTTATAACATCTGTCAGTGAGATAGATAACATGAATCACAGCCACTACTCACGCGTTCAGCTTCTCAAAATTAGCCTCGATCAAATCTCTCTCCGTAATCTCGTAGAAAGCTGCTCCGCTTTCGCCAGCTCCAGAAACGAAGTATCGCTTGGACTCGAGTGGGCCGATGTTGACTTGCCGAACCACCTGGACGGCATACGCGGAGCTGTCATCAGATAGAATTCTTCTGCCTTCATCGGTTCCGTCCGTGGATTCATCCTGGGCTGCCGGTAGCCAGCGCAGAAACGTCTCGAATTTTGCTTCGTGGCTAAGGCGCTATGGACGGTAAGGCCTCGGGCCCGAAGGACAGCAAAATATTGCCATAATGCTTTGTAGTAGATCACTATAAGACAGAGGGGATAACGAAGGAGTAAATGTAATATATTTTGACTTTTAGACAGTGTTAGAGCGGGAAAGGCGGGCAGGTTGAGAATATATGATTACTCTAATACATACCAAGAAGGGCGATATCCAATTATGATTCCGTAAGCAGTTGAATCGACGATGCTATGGCAGACATTGAATCACATAGCCTATTATATAGCAGATCTTAAATGCCGTCAGCCATATTAGGAACATGTGCATGAGTGAGACCAGTAATAGGAAGGGAATGGTGTATTTTTGAGGCCTACTATCCTAGCTAGGCAATGCGAACTGTAGTATAACATGGTCCGAAGACTAAATTTGAGGCCTACCATTTCCAAGCAGCTAATAGTCAGGGATGACGGTGCGACAAAAACCAAGTTTGAGGCTTGCTGTTTTCAAGCAACTAATGGCGATGCATGATATTGCAAGGGATAACAAGCTAAATTTGAGGCCTACGATTGCTAAGAACCAATCAGCACGAGGTGACTGATACAGCAGATATAAATCAAATACTCGAACCTCAGACACCTTCTCTTCCTTCCTCACTGCGCACAAAGGGGGTGTGCTAGTCATCACTCTTTTGAAAACTTACCGCAGTCACTCACTTCGTTTTTAGGCTTCAGGCCTCCTATTTGTTTTTCTCGCAGGGTTTCCTCTGCACTTTACAGAGGAGACCCCGTGCTTTCAGGCAGATACAAGACTCGGTCTCCAGTTCTAGTCCAGCAAACGTCGAAGAACAACAACATCTAAATCGTACTATTGACCCACGCTGGTTGGATACAAGATTCCACAATCCGCCTCCTGAAAGTCCCGTGTTTGCGCAAGAAACACCAACTTCTCACGACATCTTTACATCTCCAATTCAAAATGACGCCCTTACGTTTACCGATTTGCAAGAGGGCCTCCCATCGTTGTCATCGGTTGCTTCTGCCTCGAATGCAAATGTGCAGCAGCCGCTTGGGAGCCATCAAGCACCACAAGGGCCATCCACGCCACCATATATATGCAACCCTTGCCAGCGAAGTTTTGATAAGCCTCACCAGTTAAAGTAAATACACTCAACAGCTCTAATTATAATTATTTCCTTTATATTTACTAACTAGGCGCCTTAATCTAGTACTCATCAGAAATCTCATACTCGGCCTTTTAAGTGCACCGCACCGCACTGTAAGAGCAAGGGGTTCCGGTACAATAAGGACCTTGAGCGTCATCTCAAAGCAAAGCATCGGGATTCTGTGCCAGATGCCCAAAGATTCTATTGCCCGCACCCGTCCTGTAAATACTCTTTGGGTGGAATAAAACAGGGCTTTTCAAGACCTGATAATTATCAAAGGCATATGCTGCAACACTCTGATGCAAAGACGGGGGCAAGTTAGTTAAAACTCCCCTCTCGCAATCAAAGGTATCATATGTAGCAGACAAATGAAGAGTTGCAATCATCACAAACTGTGCCGTCGGCCATCTTCCTATCAAACTATGAACAGATCTGACTGTATACCCTTCCACCACGGCGCCACACGCCCTCTCTCCATTATGCATTACGTATTCTAGCCAAAAAAACGTCAACGCCCGCTGAAACGAACATCCGGCGCCCAGCGCCATAACCCTTCGTGCTTCTATTTCTGTATGTGCCCGCACCCCACGCAATATGTGTAGCCATTGTTATCAGCAACATCCCCCCCTCCGCCTCGCCCGTCCACTCAACGTAAACACATCCTCCCACTCTCTCAAGCCACCTCTCCTCCTCTCACCCCCAGCACCACTCTTGATACTCGCCCCATCCTCCCATCCACCGCCCATATCTCCATACTGTATCCCACTGAGCGGATCATCCGGGTCTATCTCCCCCAACTCGATTTTGGTCAAAATCATCCTCCCCAGGCGATGAAACACCTCATCCACCCCCTCTCCACTCAGCGCGCTCACCTCAACCGCCACTGGTATCTCCGATTTACTCGCCCATCGACTCGCCTCCTCGGCACCCACCTCCCTCCCCTCCGGCGCCTCCGAAGCCTGCAACCTCGCCCCAAGACCCCTAACACTCCCTCCCGCAAGCCCATCGCTCCTTTCACTCCTTTCACTCCACCCACTCCTCTCGCTTCTCGCACTCGCCGAGCTCGGCGCCACAGGAACAGCCGAATCCAGTAACGACTCTCCTCCACCCCCGCCCGCCAAATCCCCTTTATTCCCAACCAACAATGTCGTCAGCCTCGGCGATGCAAGCGCCCGCGCATCAGCCAGAAACGGCGGCAGCGCCTCGAACGTTGCCGCGGACGTGAGGTCGTACACCAAGATCGCGCCCGCGGCGCCACGGTAGTACGATCGCGACACGGAGCGAAAGCGTTCTGTGCCGGCGGTGTCCCAGAGTTGTAGCTTTATGCGCTTCATCCGCGAGCCGGTACCGATGCGGATGATTTTGCTGGCGAATTCGACGCCGATGGTCTGGGAGGAGAGAGAGCGCCATTCGTTTTTGATAAAGCGGTGGAGGAGGCATGATCTGCGACTGGGTTAGCGATCGTGTCGTCGGATAAGGAGGTAGAGGGGTAAACGCACTTCCCACTGCCGCTGGGGCCGAGGAGGACAATCTTCGCGAGGTAATCGTACATGCTTCCTAGCTCCTGCGGGGTATGTCAGTCGATTGCCAGGGGGGAGTGAGAGGAGCGCGCACCTGGTCCCGTGCCGTGTGGCCGGATTCCTCGCTCGCGGCGGAGGAGCGGCGTTGGCGCACCATCGTGGGACAAATCGTGAGCTGCGCTGCACGAGGGAGATGGCGTACGGATGTTAAATCGGTACGGTTTGCGTTGTCGTGACGGTGGTGAGAGCCGCGATGTTCTCCTGCGAGATAGATACCTTATCGGCTGGCGGTTGGCGTTGATAGAAGGCCGTCACGGGCGGGCTAGGCTAATTGCGGTTTAGTGTTTGGGGAAATGGGGACCGAGGTAGTGCCCGCTCACGGGCTTCTGGGGCAGTTTGGGGGGGTATATGAGACTTTTTCCAATGGAAGTCCTCATCTTCTTTTTAATTTCTTGAATATACACCTCTGAAGATTGCAAATATGAAGATCCAAGGCAGAACATTCCTCATTAGCGGCGGGTAAGCCTACCACTCGCACCACTTATGAGAATCGCCAGCATCAACTAACACTGCCCAGCGCATCTGGTCTCGGCCGTGCCTCCGCCGTCGACCTTGTGAAGGCCGGCGGAAACGTCGCTATCCTCGACATGAACGAGGAGCTTGCCGCCACTCTCGTTGCCGAATACCCCAAGTCCACAAAGTTCTTTGAGGCCAACGTCCTTGAGACTGACTCCATCGCCGCCGCCGTCAAGGGCTCGCTGGAATGGATCAAGGAGACCGGTTTTGAGCTCGGCGGCGTCGTCGCCGCTGCTGGTGTCTCTACTCCCGCGAAGGTAGCCATCCCCACAATTCCTCACCCGCGCGAGGCAGTCACTAACTCTCATTCCCCCAGATCATCGACAGGAACGGCAAGCCATTCTCCCTCGACGACTTCGACTTTGTCATGAACGTCAACGTCCGCGGCACCATCGACCTGATCCGCCAGGCCCTCCCACATCTCACCACCGTCCCACCAGTTGGCCCCGAGGGCGAGCGCGGCGTGTTGATCCTCGTTGCCTCCTCGGCCGCCTTCGAGGGCCAGCCCGGCCAGGTCGCCTACGCTGCCTCCAAGGGTGCCATTGCATCCCTCACACTGCCGCTCACGCGCGATCTCGCCCGCTACGGAGTGCGTGCTGTGACTATCGCGCCCAGCTTGTTCAGGTCGAACATGACGGCTATGATGAGTGATAAGGTTAGGGGAAGCTTGGAGAGGGTTATGGAGTTCCCCAAGAGGGAGGGGCTGCCAGAGGAGTTCTCGGGCTTGGTCAAGCATGCTGTTGAGAACGTCATGTTGAACGGGACGGTGTTGAGACTGGATGGAGGGATGAGGATGCCAAGTAAGATGTAAGCGGGAGGTTGATGAGTGTATGAGTATTTGGGCTCCGGCTTGGAGATGGAGGCTTCGGGGTTGCAATTACAGTATGACCTCAGTACGGGGCCCTATAGACCAGGATACCTGTCTATGTGGATTAAAATCCAAGCCTCGTCCACGTGGATTGATGGCAACATAAACTTTACATAAGGAGTGTTGGATAAGAATCCATATCCCTACCATGAAGTACCCTTATATAGGGAGATTTGATCGTTGGCTTCGTATCTGTATATATTTACACACTATCCCGTATACCACTACAAAACTAGTATTAATATCACATGTTACGTCCAAAAAGTATGTCCAAACGGTGCGCATGATTAGAGATGCCATGGCAGGTTTATATTATCTCTGTATTATCTTATATTAAGAGCCCCTTCATTAAGAACCCCTTAGTTGTTGAATGGCCAAGGCCAGTGGGGGTGCTTGCCACCACTCGCCAGCGCCTTCACAACGCCCCAGTAAGCCGGGTGCTTGCTGAAGTCCTCAAAGTACAGCGTCGCGGCTCCCTCACCCTCAAACACATCCGGAACCCAGCTGTATGGGTCATAGAAATCCCAAATAGTAGTTCCCACGCAGCCCTTAACGGCAACACAGGCAGCGACAGTGTTCTCATAGTCAATGCTTTGCTGCGCCAGGTTGGTGGCGTTAGCTGGCAGCTCAAGGCGGATGTCGAGCTCTGTCTGCGCGACCTCGACGCCGGTAGCGACGAAGTCCTGGAGGTTCTGGATTTGCTCCTCGCGAGTGGGCGTGGAGCCGACAACCAGATGAGCCTGTGCACCTACACCATCGATCCTGACGTGCTGCTTCTTAAGGCTGCGGACGAGCTTCTGCACGGCCCTGGTCTTGTCGCTGCGAGCCTCGAGGTTGTAGTCGTTGTAGTAGAGCTTCGCGTGCGGGTCGATCTTGGCGGCGGTCTTGAAGGCCAGCGCGAAGTACTCCTCGCCGAGGACGTTGTAGAAGACGGACTCGCGGAAGGTACCGTCGTCATTGAAGGCCTCGTTCACGACATCCCAGGCATAGCACTTGCCCTTCCACTGCGTGAGGACCTTGGTAATGTGGTTGACCACCACGGCGGAGAGAGTCTCCTTGGTCCAGTTACCGAACTCGACCCATTCGGGGAGCTGACTGTGCCATACTAGGGTGTGGCAGCGGAGAATCTGGCCGTTCTTCTTGGCCAGGTTTCCTACAACTTCTCCGTTGGTGAAGTTGAAGACATTTTGCTCTGGCTCAATGTACATCCACTGATATCATGTCAGCTCGAGCACAATTGGTTGCCAATTGGCGTTTGAAATTGACTGGATGGCCTTACCTTTTGTCCATTGGAAGGAGTGAGCTGTCCGAACTGCTTGCGGTTGTTCAGGATATCAGTGTAGTCCTTGTTGTTCAACTCGCCGTTGTCGGTCGCAGTGCCGAAATACTTCTTCCCCGCCTTCACGGCAAGAGTATGAAGGAGATCGTTATCGTTGTGCTTGCCACCATGTCCAATTCCATGCGGCGGCTTAATCCACGGCCAACCAAGTGTTGCAGATACCGCGGGGATGGCAACCAAGGCCGCGAGTGTTGAGACTTGGAACTTCATCGTGACAGCTGACAATATCTCAAGTCCACGAGAAGCAAGAGAAACTGATGAGCAACTGGATGACTGAAAAAGGAACGAGAAAGAGGAAACCCCGGTCTACTTAAATTGAACTTGCCATCCAGCCGGGCTGGGGTTGATGTGCAACGCAATTCTGGTACCTTGCATCTTTGTGGAAATTGGTGATATAGCGCAATGGAGCAAGTGAGGAGAAAGGGCTGCCGATGCAATATCGACGGATTGGTTATATGCCGGGTAATTTACGAGCATATTCTAGCCATATCAATGCGCGGGTTGGCATGTTTACCACCTGTACTAGCCAACAATCTTGGGACCAACCTTGGGGATTATGGTTGGAAATGCCGATCTTAGCTATGAACATCTCATGGCCGGTCGTGGCGGCATCCTTGGCTTTGACCTTACCCTTCGAAGCTGGTAGGCAGACAGGGCCAAAGCGACGAGACTGGAAGAGGAGGGGTTTCTGTTGATCCGGAAGGCCCTGGATAAAGGATAAACTGACAGACGAGATGACAGGGAGTCTGCCGAAGTCTGGGGTAATTATCCGCTGGGCACCAGTGTTCTTTCTGCTCTGCCGCTGTTGCGGAGAAACGGCGCCGTCGCGACGAGAACAACAGTAACCAGCTTGGCGCCAATAAGTGAAAGAGAAATTGCATTTCATCTATGAGAAAGTACCTGTAAATGCACAGTAAGTAAGCAGGTGCGGAGTACTCTAGCGGTTGTCGAATGAGGCGTCTTGAGGCTAAAGTCAAGGGAACATTCCATGGCTTCGATGGACCGCGCTTGAGCCCTATTCAGCCTGAAAATATAGTAGGTACGAGTGACCCGTCCCCCGCGCGAAGCTATAGGGATTCGACGCTCTTTCCACGTGCTAGAGCTTTTGGATATGGGAGGGAGTCTTCCGACTCGTTAGACTGTCACATATTCGCGTTCAGCCAATTCATCTGAAGTCCTCTCATATCAAATGTCTTTATCGTTGCTTGGTATACATCCACGACACGGCAGTAGCTCTCACTCGCTCTCCCGATGCTACGTGCTAAATCCATTCACAAAATGCCACCCTTCATATACGCCATAAATATCAAAATATACATCCTCGCGCCAGATCCAATATGAACAGCTATCCGGCCGTAGTAAGCACATAGCTCGTAATAGCACTCATCCTCTCTGTAGTTAGCTTCAACGTTATCCTCAGCAGCTCCTGTGCCACATCCTTCTCCTTCTCCTGCAGCTCCTCCCACTGCTCTCGATTCATCAGCCAAACAACACAATCTCGTTCCGCAACCACCGTCGCTGTCCTCTCTGTCTCAGAGAAGAATGGCAGCTCGCCGCAGGTAGTTCCTGCGACAATGCTTTCAAAATATCGTCCCTGAGGCAGGTCATAGTCTGCTCTCAGTATACCATCCTCGAGGAGGTAGAAGCCGTCTGCGGGTTGCTCACGGCGGAAAAGCGTCGTTCCAGCCGTATACTCTTTGCGGGTAAAGTAGGGTACGGCGCGGAACCAGAAATCCTCGTTCTTATCGGTCAGTCCTTGGAAGGTTTGGAGGATAAGACGGAGAGGCTCCTTGAAATTCTGCCATTTATGGGTAGAGTTTTCATGCTCCGTCTCCAAAGACTTGGTTGCTGCAACGACCAAGTGGTTGCCGCGTGGGGAACCAAGTAAGGTTGGCACGGAATGGTGAGCCGATGTTGTGGAAAGGCGTCGTGCATTGACATCCCTTGACAAAACACTGGCGCTACGAGCATGTTGGGCATTTCTCTCGTCTTTGTTGTGATAGAGCGCCTTCAAAAGCCCGTTCTCGCAGCTTTCAAGTGCGGAATTGAGGTCTGGAAGAAGGGTTACCTCGTTCCCGCCCTCACCAAGGCCAACATTTCGAAGGCTAAGGCCGATTGGGCTTTCTGAGGAGACACCGCTCATGACAATAGTAACACCCTTCTGACTGAAGATTCTGTTCAAGCGATTGAACGCCTCGGCTGCGGAGTAATCTATGCCAGTGACATGCCATAAGTCGAATATTAGATAGCGGATTGGGCGGTGGTTGAATGCTTCCTCCTTGATTAGGCTCCTTATCCTCGCCTCGACGTCGACAATTGTTCCGAAAAAAAGATAACCAGCAAGCTTCGTAACATGGATCTGTCGTCCAACTTGGCGTAGATAGTCATGCTGGACAGGATTTCTTCGAACCGTAGAACCAGCAATTTCGCCTGAATAGGAGGCTCGTACTGCTGGAACACGAGAAGTCTGCACGACTAAGCTAACAAATGCCAGTGCAATACCAACAAATATACCAACGACGAAGTCATACATTCCCATAACCAGTACAATCGCAATGACTGTCAAGTATTCAAGTGGCTTGAGCTTCTTTCTTGGGTCCCAGACAGCCTCGAACACTAGCTCGAATCCGAGAACAAAGATGAGAACACCGACCATCATGACTGGAATATACCCAATGAGCCCAGGCCCAGCCATGAGGATCCCGAAGGTTGCAAGGGCGAGAATGAAACCCGCGACTCTGCTGTTTCCCCCAGATTTGATAAAAAGCACACTGTTTGTGTAGACAAGATAATTTTGGATGCTTCCCGCAAACCCAGACAGTGCATTGGAGATGCCATGCGCAACAAGCTCCCTGTCAAGATCCAAGTGATCTTCTCCAATATTGAAGGCAAGGGCCGGGATGTTTATCGGAACATGTAGGACACCAAAGAATGTCAAGGCAAACATCGCTGGTATATTTTCAGCAACTGCGCCCCAGTGAACAAGTTTGAAATCTATGCCGGTCAGTATATTATAATGCGAGCCTTGGAGTTAAGAGCATACCATATAACGTATAAAAAAACCACCACGGCTCATTCGCATCCGGTGCATCAAAAATCCACCCATCTTCTCTCAACTGAGGTATATCCAACTGCGGTAATGCAAATACAAAAATGTAGAAAATGGCGGGTATCAATAATATAAACGTCGGAAGATAGTATTTGCCGGTAAATATCTTTGAAGAGCGGTATAGAAACATGCCTAGCACTAGTGGTGTTACCCACTGAAACACGGTATTGAGCTGTATCAGTTTGTGTAATGTTGTCCAGTTGTACTCGAGATTTCCGTCGAGGCGAGCTGTGACTTCAAGCCCCGTGGCAATCAAGAACCAACCAACACCACCGATACACCCGATCAAGATGTGACGAGGGATAAATCCGACGATATAGCCAAAGCGACAGACTCCCATCAGAAAGAAAACTAGTCCAGTAATGATAGAGCTTATAGCATATGATGTGATGGTGGTTGAAATGACAGCTTTGGGGTTGTCTTCCCCAACAGTCGCCAGAATGGTAAAGGCCATCTTATGAAAGAACGGCACAACTTCAATCATCTCAGAGCCAACGCCTCCCCTGAATATACTACCGCCGAATGAAAATACGAGCTGCGATACTATACAGGAGACGTAAAACATCGATATACCTGCAGGGCCCAGCTTCTCAAACAGCGGCTCCCCGAGAGGGAAGAGAATCATGCCGTAGGAAAGGGCATCAAGAACATTGAGAAGTGCCCCCAAAACAACGGCTGGGATGTACCCCGCCGGTTCAACAACTGTCCTCTGCCATATGACTTTCTTATCCCACTTCTCAGGGCTTGAAACCAATCGTGCTGCACGGCGCCCTCTCCTCAGCTGTTTGGAGAGTATCTTGTTGACTTTGGGCCAGGACTTGGTCCTTCGAACTGGCTGTGCCTCCAAGTCATGTCCTCCGCTGAGATAATTTGGTCGCTGGCTTTGTCCCTGTGACACCTGGCGAAGTAATGGGGTATGTTCCGTCGCGTCCGCTCCACCGGGAGTTGAAATCTTTGGCTGACTAGATATCAGGGCTTCCTCATCGCCGGTATCCTCTGCGGTATCCCCCTCACCAGAATCAGTCTCGTCATCTCGTGGAGATGTAGCCGGAGAGGCCTTCCGTAGCATATCCGCCAATACAGAAGTCCCCGGAGACCTATACGGCTGTCCCTCATGTTGTGGAGTTCCTGGCTCCGACAATTCCTCAATAACGGATGGCTTCGTAGGGCCATGGGATACGTGTGGTGTAGCGCTGTCATCTTCCCCATCTTCCCACGCTCCTATATTTGATCCAGCATTTGAAGGGGTCGATGAGCTTCGCCGAGGCGAACTACCCATCATAGAGCGAGATTGCTCGGAGAGGGCATACGAAGCAAGCTCCGCTGTGTCTTCTCGAACATCGCGGGCATGTTGCTCGCTATCGTGGGGAGCTGTAAAAATGGGGTATTAGCAACGCACAATGCACTCGACATTCCTGGAATATACGAACCTGGCTGCCCACGGAATGAGCTGTGAAAAAATGACCTCGTCGGTTCCCGCTGGCTGTAGGCATTTGAGGGACTCGCTGGCATGCCAATGGGGTCCGAAGGCTCCCCAGAGCGAGCGGACAATCCTGGCGATGGTCGGGCACTGGAATCTCCATGGCTACTGCTCAATTGGGTTGGCCAGAGGAGGTTCTGTGCGGTTGTCACTGCGGACGAGGCCCTCTGCCTCCTCGATGGCGCGAGTCTTTCGGAGGCTGGCAGCGACATTCCTACGATGGCACTCGCAGATGCCGTCGCACGGGATCAATCACTATCCAGCAGAAGAGCTCTATCTATACCCATGGCACGAGTGATAGCCGTGTCGCGCAATAAGCGGGTCTTTGAACGTCTAGAGCAAGGCGGGGTCCCTGTCGGAGATAAGTGACAAGATTTCTTACGTAGCTAGCTCCCGACCCATGATTACTGGCGCTAAGAGGTTTGGGTAAGTGGTGATTTTTAAGGGTCCAAGACTGCTCTTGCAATTATTGCTTTATATATTATATTTTCTTTATACCAGGGGATATTTAGGATTAAATCCAACAAATGGATGCTTTGTTATCACGAATATGCAAGGCTGTGGAATGTCTCACAAATTAGCACTACGTCATAGCAGCCAATGCCAATGATTGGACTTGAGCCCCAATCTATCAGGCACAATTAATCGATCTACATATTTTAACTCAGATGTAAAGATATCGATTTGTTCATTTGTAACAAAATAACCCTTTAGAGGAGTGGCATAGATATCAATCAGCCTAGTGCTGGAATTGTGGTCCCTGGCCACGTGGTTGCATCACCCTGCATATGATGCAGAAATACCAAATGCCATGAGCCCATGATCATACCTAGTTTACGAAGATCTCGAAGGGGTCTGCCATCGCACCGGTATATTTCTGCCACGGTGTGTAGCCAACGAGTGTCTCATCAACAATTGAAGAGTTTATATCATTGTGCTACTGCCTTGACTCTGGCAAGCTCCACCATCTCCCCTCGGACATGCTGTGAGAGGACCCTTGTCATCCTTCCAAGTCCAACTTGGCTGAATGAACTCGACGCGGGTTACTACCCGCAGCCTGAGCGTTCCGATGAGTGGCACTTGCAGAGGGGCGCCTCGTAGATATCCATTCACAATGGTCGGCTGGACCGTGGCTATGCTCAGGGTATCGGTCCCAGAAATCCAGCAGTTGGCATTCATAGGGCAGAGCGTCCCCTCGAAGGGTTCTTCGGTTTGTTTGACCACAAGGTGACTGCGATCAGGATGTCGCGCCCAATGTGTGGTTTAGCTGAGCTTCTGGAGATATCCTTGTGCGATGAGCCTCTCCACGTCGCCTTGTCGAACATAGAACTGGCTGTTCTTAGTCAAAGTTATCGACCTGAGTATCATGTCAGTCGCTAGTATAAACAGAGGCAAGCCTCGCTGCCACAATGGAGGCTGTATCTCACCCGTATTCTGTTTGGATCTCGCCGGCATCCTTCAGCACCCTCACGTCTATGAACAAGTCCCTCGGCGGCTCAAGGCTGCCTGCCAAATCGACATCCGTCCACTGTCCCGTGTATGTCGAGAGAAGCTCGCTGTATTTCCTGACATACTCCTCTTCCTCAGGGCTCAGGTTGTTCTTGTTGCTGTCTCCATTGCCCATGTCCCCGCCGGCCGCATTGCCGCTTTGAATCCTGCTATTGTAGCTTTCCTGAGCCTTCTGCTGCTGAACTGGTGCATCGAGAATATCCTCGCCGTTCCAGATCAGCTCCTCTAGCTTATCAGTCCTGACCCTGTGGTACGCAAGCAAACAGCGTTTATTTCGTCTCATGAACAGATGGTTGACAAGCAGCGTGCAGGCCGTAGCCGGGTCTTCTGACGGCGTGAAGGATCCATTGAGAGACTGCGTAATAGTCTCAATGTCTTTGTGTAACTCGCGGGCTTCACGGGTAACAGCGCGAACCGTCTCGGTCTGGTACGGCGGCAGGTTGGCGAGGCCTTGAGTGCGCTTTGCGTGCTGGGCCTTGTGAATTGTTAGGAAAGTTCAGGTACCGCCAATGCTTCATGTAGACTTACGAGCTTGTTGCCCAGGTCGCCATACATTTGAGCAGATATTGGGCGGTTTGTCGAGCTTGTGGTTGAAGGTGAGGGGCTGCTGTACAACACGTCACGTCCAAGCGCGTCGCTTCGATGCGGCTGATAATCCAATCGCGCTTTCTCCACAGACACTCTGTTCCAACGACATTCCTCGTCGACATTGAGCAGCCGGCAATACACGATGAAGAATGGGGACTTAAAAGACAGCTGGCCACGGTGTCGTATTTTATTAAGAGGAGCTATTTATGAACCATTTTTATTATTCTCGTCAGCTGAGGTCCTCCAAAGCCATCGTCGAAAACGAGCAAAAGACAGAAAAATGATTTCTTGTGTCCCGTGCAAGTGCAGCGTCTCACAAGTCCAGTTTTAAGATAATTATTGCACATTTATTTCAATTGGCTTTGCAAAACCATTTACAATCCCCTATCTACGTCTCATCCGCGATCATTTGAGGTCCGCCGTTGCTCGTCTATGGAGTTTCCAATCAGACCATCCTTCCCAAAACGAAGACGCCCGAATGATTCCAGTGAATCCGCCCCAAAATAAAGACGCTCCAATGACTCTAGTGAATCTTTCTCAGTGACGAAGATGCCTTGGTAGTTCCAATGTGCTCTCCCCAATAACGAAGGCCCAACAATGAAGACGTTTAACAGTTCCAAATGTCCTCCCCAACAACGAAGACGCCCAGAAAGTTCCAAGTGTTTTCTCCAACAATAAAGACGCCTTGATAATACCAGTGTCTCCTCCGAACAATAAAGACGCCACGATGGTTCTAGTGTATCCGTCCCACAATAAAGACGCCTTGATGGCTCCGCCCGCTTAAACAATCAAAATATGAACATCAGTCTTCCTGCCCCGATTCAGCACCCATCCACTTGTTATTGAACTCGTCTCCCGTTTCCAAGCTACCGACAACACGCCAAATGTCCTGGTTGTTCGGATCGTCCAGGTGCTGGTTTAAGATTGGTGTTTCGGGAACTCCTGATTGTGACCCGGGGTACTCTGGATACTCCTGTTTCACTCCATCCGTGATTTCCAGTGATGGTTGCGGAGGTTGCTGGTTTCCGTCGACAATCGCCAGGTGTTGCTGCAAAGACTGCTGGCCTTCATCAACCATTCCGAGTGGTTGCTGAAAATACTGCGGGTCGAACATAAGGCCGTTATTATCCAAGAATACTTCATTCTCGTCGGCGGCGTACGCGTCGTCATACAGCTGATCATGGCCCATGAGCGAGGGGTCGATTTTGGCTTCTGGCTCGTCTTGATACCCATTGTAGGGGTTCTGAGCAATTCCACCATTCATAACGCCGTGGTGGTAATATTCTTGCTGATAGACTGGAGGCGGCGGCGCAACATTCGTGCCAGGGCCTCTTGTCCTTCTCAATATCACGTCGTGGATATTTGGGTTTCGCATATTCGGCACCACCTCCTGCTGCCAATACTGCCCGTCAGGGATGTTAGGCCTGTACGGCTCTGGGACATTTCTCCCAGGGTTGGACGCATGGTACGTTGAGCTGTGAAAACTTCCGCCCATTCCCGGCTCGATACTGCTGCCCCTTGAGTCGAGATCAAACCCATAGTATGGCTGTGTTTGAAATTGTGCGGGGGGAGTGTGGCTTGGTTTCGGAGTCAGCCTTTGACGCTTTACAGCCCTGGTGCCACGACCTCCTTCCCAATCGAAATCCTCGAGGCCCGACTCTTCATCCGACACAGACGCCTTTCTCTTCGCCGCCTTCGCCGTCCCGGCTTTCGCGGGTGAGAACTTGTATCCCGGATGAGCGTTCTGGTGGTTCTGTCGTTCGATTCTAGCCCATTCGTTGAACTGCGCCCGTACGCTATCTGGCTCCAGTGGCCAGCTGTCACCGCAGACTTGGGAAACGACTTGGTGATTGTTTTGTAAACACCAACTTTTGGTTCGGTTCTGATACGCTTTCCGATACAACATGAATGAGTTCATTGGGCGCTTGACCTTGCCAGGGTTTTTTCCTTCCTCGACTTCTTGCCTCCGGATCTCTGTGGATCGGTTCACGTATGCGTCAATGTCGACCACCGGCACGTGGGTCCACTCCCTGGTTAATTCACTCAATGGCTGGTCCAACTTGGATAGTCTATTCTCGGACTTGATCTTCTCCTTCTTGACCTTCTTGGTCTTTGGCTTTGGCGACGAGGCCCGAGGGGTTTGTTTTGGTGGTGGTTTCAACTGCTGGATGGCTCGATTGATGGCCTGGCCACTTCTGGTGCGCCTCACGTTTAGTGGAGGTGACATTGCAGACGGCACCGGAGATGGTTCGTGGCTTCCATATCCATACTAAAATGGTCAGCTATGTTTTGGGTCACGTTCAGGCTTCTTACCAGTTGAGGATCATCTGGCACTGGCGCATAGCGAGTGGGCTCTTGCTTCGCCTCGCCATACTGCAAATCTCCCTGTGCACAGTCAGGACGGAGCTCAGGTATAACGGAACTTCAACCTACATATCCAGGTCCAATTCCGATGTTTGGCGACAGTCCGTTCTGGAAGATATCTTGGCCGTTGCCATACTGGTAAACGCCGTTGCCATATAGGTTGTCGTCTAGTCCCGGTACTGGTGATCCATCTGGCGACATCTGACTGCCTCCTCTAAAAGAGTTCGAGTGATGGTGGAAGGAGGAATTGTGCTGGATTAATTGTCCAAACCCATCTTGGGTCTCTGCAGCCTTTGAAGGTGGTGGTGTTGGGGGGACGGTGCTCGACCTGGCTGACATTTCGTCCAGATGAAACAGCTATCCTGGGTTGTATTCTTTAAGTTCTAAAGGTTAAAGAAAGATAATGGGGGTCCCCGCGTAGCTATAGGCGATTGATACGATCCGGTGTCTATATCAGGTTGGCAACCAGAAACAGTTGCATCGCCAGGGTTACCTTCCCCACTTGTTCATGTAAGTAATAAACTAGAAGTACATGAACCTCAAAGACAGTTTCGCCTACGGATCTGTCCCCAACTAGCAAGGTATTATCACTCACAACGTGTGTCTGTCTCGGCAATCTGGGTGGTAGCGAGAGTCTCGATTGCAACCCTCCAAACGACCTATCAGACGACAACTCCCACCCAACCGCATTCCACCTCACGTTCGTTTTCGGACCATGCGCCCGCTTTCATGGACACCCTCTTTGCATGGCCGCACTCCTGATTTGCCATCCCCCGCGGGCGCAATGACGGCTTCAGGTCCCTCTGCCCGCCGCGGCGCTGGGGATGGACAGGGACAGCGCGGGACCTGCATCTATCTGAGAGATTCGCGCGCGGCTGGCTGCAGTAGCGCCGTCTGCGCTTAGATGCATGGTTTCCTACGTTGTTTGGACGTCTGTCTCACTAACGCTGCCGCATGAATATGGCATTAATTTACGCATCAGACGTCTTCATAAGGTGAGTAGTTGCTGCTGCCTCCAGACGCCTTCTCCTCTCACCCCAACTTTCAAATTCACCCAGGATTCACTCCGTCGTTTTTGTGGCTTGCTTCTTTCTCTCATTTCCGCCACGCCTACCACACATTCCCAACCTACCTCTTCACCACTTTCTTTGTACATCTCGGTCCTACCAACCCACCTCTCTCTAAAAACAGCCATCTCAACCCTCACAACCGCACCACCGGGACAAAGGATCCCCTCTCACCCTCGCCGCTCTGGTCATAGCCACCACCACCGCCGTTCGCAAATAGCCCAGCTCCCCCATCCGCAGCGCCGACAGCACCGTGAATGCGAAATCCCCGTCTCAAACTCCGCATTCCATCCCACTCCACGGCCTCACACCGGACCATTTCACGGGCTGTCACCCCCCTCCCCCCCGGCCGCGTTAGGTGCGCTATGCTCTCACCCACACCACACATCCACCATGGGATCTCCCGCAGCAACGCGTCCTTATTCGCCCCCACTCAAAACTGTCATATCACCCCGTCCCCACCGCGCCTCTCACGGGCCCAGCCTCAACAGCAGGATCTCCGAATTCTCCCTAAAAATCCCCGCTAACAAACCCCTCCACCCTGCCGCACCATCGACTGCGTAGAATTCCGACCGAAGATGCGCGTGCCCATGGATATTCCTCACATGGCACTCGCCGTGGAATGTGAGCTGTAGTCCCCGGGATACTCTCTGTTTCGGGAAAGGCGTCAGGTTTGGTATCACGTGATATCCCCTTTATCCCCTTTTTGGCACTCGTTCGTTCATCCCCTTACTTCCCCCATTACCGTTTTTTACCGTCTTTTTTGGGGGGAGGGGGGGGGGAGGCAGTGCGTCACGATTCCTTTTGGTGGGATGATGGTGACTATTTTGGATGAGGCTGTGTGCATGGGATTGCCGCAAGCAGGTGCAGGACTGTGGGATGGATTGTTGGATTGTGTGTGTGTGTATAATTATACTGCAGCCTCGCGTTCCTGTGCTTTTTTAAGATGTGAGTCGCAGTTTCTTATTTTCATACGAGCTATTCGGCCCTCTTTTTTCCCCGTGATTCCGCATGCGCGTGCGCGTGCGCGCGCATGGAGGTGGCTGATGCAGAGAAGGAAGGTGTAAGGAGGCGCTGTCATGTTCATGTCATCTCCCTGTTTTGGAGCGGTGTTTG
>JPJU01000272.1:0-26751 GCA_000750735.1 Pseudogymnoascus sp. VKM F-4246
GGGGGTGGGGTGGTATGGGGGGGAAAGAGGCTTGAAAAGAAAAGAGACTTTGGAGAGGTACTTTGAAGCGGCAGTAAGCAGTATACTACGTAGTAGTTTATAGTAGATGTGAATGTGGATGTAGATGTTGATGTAGATGTAGTACTTAGGGTTAACGTTAAAACTACGGAGTATGGCAGGATCGAGTGGTAGGAGCGATATTAGAAGTTGAGAGGCGGTAGAGCGGTAAAGGCGGCTACAGCCACTCAGCCGTGGACACGCCGGCGCGTATGATAACTGTGATATAGAAGCAGCATAACAATAACAGTATAGAAAGTACAGACAGCGGCATCACAACAACAACAACATCGCGATTAAGACAACAACCCCCCCAACACCAACAGCCACGACAAAGGATGAAGAGGTGAAACTGTAGGGTAGTGTACTATACACACATGTAGTACTAGTCCTCCCAGTCCAGCTCAGTCCAGCCTAGCCAAGCATCCCTTTCAGCGCGTGCGCCGGGTCATTTAGAGTGCTTCTCTGTGCTAAGAGGTGCTAAAAAAGGTACATGGTGGGGATATTCAGTGTCAATGTGTCAAGTGCCAGTCTAAGTGGTTGGTGGAGAATGAGCGACCCGACGCGCTTTGCTTGTTATAAGTGGACGCCGATTCAGGTACAGGCCGTTGATTGGCCACGGTGCTTCTACTCTACTTTCTCTACCACTGCCGATGAACCGTGCATACTACCACATCCATCGTTTACCGTTCATCGCTCATCCCTCCCCCCCCCATCCATCCATCCCATCATCCTCCCCGCATTGAACATCCCTCCTGCCATCCCCCTCCCTAATCCTTGAAACCTTGTTCGCGAAGTGCCACCGAG
Organism: Pseudogymnoascus sp. VKM F-4246; assembly: GCA_000750735.1. NCBI lineage: Eukaryota > Fungi > Ascomycota > Leotiomycetes > Thelebolales > Thelebolaceae > Pseudogymnoascus > Pseudogymnoascus sp. VKM F-4246. The sequence goes on from JPJU01000272.1 coordinate 865, forward strand.
AAGGAATGAATACCAGTAACTCATTCGGTCCGCTTTCCAAGCTAGAACCCTCATAACCTTCATCCAGCGCCGCAGCGCCTGGGCATCCCAAGCTTCCCACTCCACAATATCGCCGTCGCCGTCGCCGGAATGCATGTCTAAATAACTTGCCCAGAATATGCATAACATAACACCACTGGCAAAAGCACCCTTCCTTTCATTTTCAAGCCACGCCGCGCCGCCGAAGTGCGTCCGAATACCCTATCCTCGCAGCATCGCGGACTCGCGGACTACCCACCCCAGCGCCATTATCCCCATTATCTCCATCCTCATCGCGGGAACACAGGTTGAACCCTACCTACACCACCCACCTGCATCGCTAGAACTGCGCCCGAACGCGGGGATTGCGGGCCGCCAAGGGCACTCTTTCGTGGCGCGTGTGCCGAGGACAGGTGAGCGGCGGGCGGGAGCGCAGGCAGGTGAGAGGTATCGTGGCGTGGGGCGATCAGATGGGCGCGCGCGGTGAAGTCATCGGCCCTTTTCACATGTGTTGTCCACGACGCCGGCGACCCCCAGCTTTAGAATTTTGGTCTTTGTCTTGTCTTTGTCCCGGATTGCCCGAACTCCGCAGGTTTGGAGTCAGTTACTGACAGAGCGCATGCCAGTCCGATAATCCGCACTGCAGAGGAGGTGAGGTGGGTGGTGTGTGTGTGTGGCCCCGCGAAGTTTGTTTATTGGGGAATGTGTCGTCGTGGAGTGCATGCTGTACTGTACTGTAACGTACGGACATACATGTTCTGCATGGCAAGGGTATGTGTGTGTCGCTGACACTGACGCTGACGCTGACGAACGGCTCGTTTATCGTACCCTCCCCTCCCCTCTACCCTATCCCATCCTATCACTCTACTCTACCCAAGCTGTGCGCTCGTTAGCCGTGTTTCATCGATTCGCGAGATCAGGCGCCGACTCGCTCTCGCCCGCACCAAAAGGGCACCGAAACAACCGTTTCACGAAACATCACGCGTTTCAAAAACGCCTACGTAGTTGGTGCGGCGTTGGCGCCGAAAAAATCTCTCGTTGGTTGGTTATTCGTTGCGCATGTGTTTGTGTTTGCTAGACATGTTTTTTTCGTCTGATTAGAAAGGACTCTCTGTTAAGCCCTGGTAATTCACTGGGATGAGACGCCGGGAGGATTGAGAGGTTTGTGCTGGATAGAGTGCGATATGTCAGTGCTCTCGCACGTGTATCTATTTTTGTCGCTGCCGCCGTCGCCGTCCCCAAAAATAGACTTGAGGGAAAGTACAGGATGGCGGCAAATGCGATTCTTCATTCATCTTCACTCATTCTACAAATCTATACATTTTTCTTCAGCACCGAACACCATTTTACTTTTCCAAGCCGTCACGTGTATTTGTGTAACCTCACCGTGTGGCTGGGAGCAGGTCACCCGCCCTTCCCACAGAGTCAGGGACCATCACAGCAGCCCTCTCACAGGCAGATATCCCAAGGTATTCGTCATACAAGATACCCCTCCCACTCCATATGATCTCTCACAGCGGGAAGACCAAGAAACGCAGCTGACACCGCCTTTCTGCGACCTTTCGCTGCGACCCTCCCCCCATGAGAAAATCGCAGAGACACACATGAGGGTTTACCATGGGTCGATGACGATGTTCTTCAGCTTCAGGGTGGCAACGTACAGCAAGTGTCTAAGACGACAGACCACGACCACGAAAAAGAGCGTCATCGAAACAGGACGCAGCTGCAGCGCATTGCATTGCATACCCGCCCCAACCAACCCACTTTGGTGACCCCGGAGATCGATCAGGCTGATCATTCTCTGCTAACTCTGGCCCGTGGGTGAGTTTCTAGAAGGTCGTCACAGCCGCATTCCATGATCCGAGACTGCGAGGGAGTTGGTTTTTCTGCAGCGCCCGCAACCCAAGAGGAGATAATGAGGAATTACGAGGGCTGTCTGTGCCACGGGATCGCGCGCAAGCCCGATTGCTACGGGTAATTTTTCCCCCTCTCTTTCTCTTTCTCTTTTCATTCCAACGTCCCCGCCGTCCGTTCGGTCCGTCGCCGCGGGCGTTGGGGGTGATACAGATAACAGATACGGATACAGATATACTGTGAGTAAGTAGGAACCCTTGAAGAACTGGCCGCCCCGGGATGAGTATATCGCTACCAACCGATCCTCCGTGCCTGCGGGTGGGTAAGCACAGAGGTTCGTTTGCTTGCTTCCCTCCAATTTTTTCGGCGGGAAGGCGGGGCTGGGTTTTGTTACACTGTTACACGACGGAAGATGAACCGTGGTGCGATGATGCGAGATGCTGCTGGTGAGAGGAGGGGGGTGGAGATGGAGATGGAGAGGGGATATATGATCCATGGTTCCGTGGTGGGGACGGAGGAGGGTTTTTTTTTTTTCTTTCTTTCTTTCTATATGGTAGAGGGTAGAGTGGAGAGGGTGGAGGAGGCGGATGGGTGCACGGCGCACGGATGAATAGGGAGGTGATATGTAAGTTGTCGTTCGCGGGACGGTGCGAAAAAAGGGGGATGATGCAGTGGATTTGTCAGGAGCTACAGGTAGTGGATTGAGGCAAATATTGAGGTAGGTGATTTATCTTTACCGTACTCAAATCAATACGGACTTCAATTCTCATATCACATTCCCACCAACCCCCAACCCCCTCATCAACCTCCTCAGCGCCTTGTCAAAACGACCCCTTAATTCATCTCCGCGCCTACAATACCCCAACAACCCATCAGCGCGCGTCTACCACCGATCCAAAACCCCTTGCATCATATCATGCAAGTCATACCCCCATCGTTTGCATGGGTCCACCCCAACGCAGGGAGAGCTAGCTGGGGGGGCGACAGAACTGGGTATACCATGCCGCCACCCGCCGCGGTTCCCGTCCTCACGTTTGCTCATCCTAGATACGGCTCCTTTAGCGGCTCCGGGGAGGGTCCGGAGGAGCTAGGAAGGGCATCAGACCGCGGGCTGGTCTGGGACTTGGTTGTTGAGCGATTTTAGGGCTATATAGGATCTCGCACTGATAGATCTGGAGGGTGGCCAGCACGACCAATTCCAGATTTCATCTAATCCAGACTCACTGTGCCGTCGAAGGAGTAAGCGCGCCTTACATAATACCTGGTCTGACAGAGCACCGCCCGCCGTTCTTCCTAATTCCAGGAGAAACAATTTATTGGACTGGACTTCACTGGGGAGTTGGACAAGAAAGGGCCAAGCCTATACCCGTCTACCCGTTTCAATAGCCCACCTACCTGCGGAGATGCTGGGTGGGTCGATCGTTCCTCAACGGCCGGCCGCCGAGGCTCTTTTCGATCCGGCGCGGTGGCGGGCGGCTGGGCGTGGGGTGGGGTCTGTCTGTCTGTATGTAGGTAGAGAGACAGACAGATCTCCCTGAAGAATTGTAGGTAGAGAGATCTAATACTATAGGCCGTTGCGCAGGGGCCATCCGTGGTCCTAGACTTGTCTACTGCTTCCGAGACTCATTGCGGGGAGGGGGAGAGAGGAGAGAGAGGTATTGCTGGATGGGGTAGGTAGGGGTGATGTTCTTCACTTCCCTCTCTCAATCGATCTCTTTTTGGGGTTATACCAAGGATCTGAGAGTGGGAGGGGGGCTTTTTTCTTTCTTTTCTTTCTCATTGTGCGCAAAAATAGAAAGATATATGATTCTACATATACTCCCCCTTTTCCGTTCGTATCATATGCAAGTTGTCAAAAGCCGTTACGTCCATCTATACGATCCTGACATCTACCCACCCCGTTACCGGCCGCAGCCTCTCCAGGCACGTCTCCACCTCCCGTGAAGACTACAAGCCACCTAGTCATCTTTGAATCCATGGTAAGCTCCCAAACCCCTCTCCCATCTCCACGGGATACAGCATGGAGCTTCTAGCGGTCTGAGGACGTGTCTGACGCAAGCGTATAGCTACGCCTATCTGTTTGAGAAATCTCAAATCACCGCGGTCCAAGAAGCTGATATCAGCAGAAAAGCGGAGGCAGGATTGCATAATACAGACACAACATAGCCATCACACATAGACCGTTTTGGCAGCCAGCGCCTCCGCCATCTGGGGAAAACTGCAGAGCACGTTGTCAATCAATGCCCTCATCCTCCCGCCTTCTCACCTCTGCATCACATCCGCTCTACCTCATCCATCTGTTCCACTCCCCTCACAAGCACCACCATCCCATCCGCTTTTACCCAAGACATACCGAGCGGTGAAGCACGGCCAATATGCATATCAACACACACCCCCGTCCCCGTCCTTTGTCCATCCGCTACACCATCCCGCCGCCGCCACGACAGCACCGCAGCCTTATCGAGATGACCAACAGCGAGTTCAACGCTTTTTCTGGCGCCGCGCCGTCTTTGTCAGGTGGTGAGTGCGGGGATTGGGATGGCGGTACCACCACCACGTCGTCGACATTGGAGAGGATCTTTCAGGAGGGGTATTCGGTATGTGGTTCTATGGATGGCTTGATGGAAGTTGCATACTGATGATGTATGTTCCAGAACCCCTATCCCTTTCTGCCCCCGGCGGCCTACACGGCGTTTCCTCCTACCGAGAATGGGCTGGCAAACGCAGCGGCGGGGAGGGGCTTCGAAACACATCCGCAGCAGTTTGGCGCACAGATGAACCCGTATACGTCGGCGACCACGACGGCGGGGAAGTTTGTGCAGAGACCACCACCACCACCGTTGTCGTCGTCTTTGCTGGGGTTTCAGGTTTCGCAGCAGACGCAGGTGAATGAGTATTGGGCCTCGTTGGCGATGTCGATGAATAACAATACCAATACCACCAATTGGAAAATGGAATATAACCCCGCCACGGCCATGCTCTCGGATTTCGGACAACAGTGCATGTACGATGAGTTTAACACTATGCCCTTGCATGGAGAGAAGTTAGGATCATCATTCGCGCTGTGTGCGGATACGCAGAATCAGACTCCGGATGAGATTATACATTTCAGCCCTAACCAAGATGGCGGGGTTGACTATACGGATAAGCGGTGGAACGAGGCGCTTGGGTTTCGGGAGCAGGGTATAGCATCTCATCACGGATTACCGTATACATTCTTCGACGACAGCAATGTCACGACGGGTGGTTCGGTGGGGACTACGTTTCCGTCTTGGACGAATGGGGGGGATACGGTATCGCCCAAGGCGCTGACGTTGAGTTCGTCGAGTGTCTCGTTTGAGGGGTCGGAGAGCTCGGAGTGTGGGTCTCTTGACTCGGTGTCGACGAGCGATGGGCTATTTGGGAGTGCAGGGGAGATACAGGGTGCCCAAGAGGGGATGAAACAGGAGATGGGACAGGAGGCGAGGGGGAGAAGGAAGTTACCTGAGAGACCGGCGAGACAGTATGTCGCTATTGCGCCTAGTGGTGGGAGAAATAGCCAGGTAGTGGACAGGGCCTGTGAGAGGGAGATAAAGGTAGGTCCATCTACCCCCTTCTCATACTCCAGTCGGCGTACTTACTTATATTCCCAGACCTGCACATCACCAGCAACTGCAAAGGAAGCACCACGAAATACACCTGCTTCAACACCCCGCTCACCACACCCCCAATCCCCCACCACACGCAGCACCAAAGACGCCTTTCTCATCGCCTCCAAACAAGCGGGGATGTCGTACCGCGCGATCCGCATCGCTGGCAACTTCAGCGAAGCCGAGTCTACGCTCCGCGGTCGGTATAGGACGCTAACTAAGGTCAAGGAGGAGCGCGTGAGGAAGCCGGAGTGGACGGAGGGGGATGTGAGGTTGTTGAGGGAGGGGGTGGAGAGGTATAGATGTGCGGGTAGGGGGAGGGGAAGGAGCGGGAAGACGCCGTGGAAGAGGGTTGCCGAGTACATTGAGGGGAATGGGGGGAGTTATCGGTTTGGGAATGCGACGTGTAGGAAGATGTGGGATCGGTTGAGGGAGGAGGGGGAGGATGAGGGGTAATAGAGGGCAAAAGTAGGGAAGTTATGTGGGAGGTTAGATCACTAGATCGGGAGGTTAATTGATAATACGGTGTCTCTGATTGTGAAAAGGAGTCTTCTATGCGAAAGTTGTGTTTCTCTGAGCCTTCCATTTATACATATGGCAGGAACGACTACCAACCACCCTCAGTCGTACTTTCCTCGGGGCTTTCAAATCCTACAGATGGAAAGAACGATTGCCAAGCCTCAGTCGTAGCTTCCCCAAAGACTTGAAGTTATATACGGCAAGAATGATTATCAAGCAAGCTAGATCGCAGCTTCCTCAAATCTTCTAGGCCATATATGAGGAAAGAACGATTACCAAGCAACCTTCATCGCAGCTTCCTCCAATGTCTCAAATTCTACATGTGGAAGGAACGATTACCAAGCAGCCCCGATCGTAGCTTCTTTAGATTCTTTGGGTTATATATATGGAAAGAACGATTACCAAGCAGCCTCGTTCGCACCTTCCTTGGAATTTTCAAGCATGTATAGATAATAAATATTTGGGAATTTTCCTATAATTTAATAGATACCCCGCCCCATAAAAATATTGGAGCATGACATAGTACCTCTATAAATTGGTTATATTACGGAATTCCTCTGTTCGGCATCGTCCACGCTTTTCTGCCAGTTGAGATTCGTAAGAGCAACGCCCTCTATCCCCATAACCATGATCAATGCCATCGTAACACCAGTTGATAGGCCATTTAGATCCCAATGCAGATGAAATGCGGTCCACAAGGAGAGCGGCATTGCAACGGTATAATAGCAACCCAAGTTTACCCAGCCGCCGATAGCCTGTCTCCCGATCCCTCGAAGAGCGCCATTACAATATGCCGCGAGACCGTCGAAGATTTGCATGACGGCGACGAGTGGCAAAGTATGAGCTACCAGAGCAATTACTTCGAAATCATTCGTAAAGATGTGCGGGAGGTAATTGCGCAGCGAGAAGAAGAGAGTCGCGTTTGTCGTTGCCACAATAAAGGTTCCAACGAACGCTACCAACGCCGATGTTTTTGCAGTATTTGTGTGTCCACCACCAATGCACTGTGCCACTCTGGTAGAGGCTGCGATACTGATAGAGAAGGGAATCTGCCAGAGCGTGCCGTTAAGTGTGGCGAGAATTGTCTGTGCAGCCAGATGGGCGGGGGACAGATATGCCGCGGCGAGGACCAGAATCTCGAACGCGAGGTACTCTGCCTCGACCATCAGGAGGCCTGGAAGGGCGAGACGTAACATGGAATCCCAGTTTTGCAGGATCGCGGAGGAGATCTTGCTCCAGCACTTGCGGCCGCGCGATAGCATGACATAGGTTATGAGACTGAGTGGGAGCAGAGTTTGGGTTCCAGCGACGGCAATTGGTGCTCCTATAAATCCCCAGTCGAAGACCTTTCATCACCGGATTAGCTAACATTTCCCGCAGGATTGGTGATAGATACCCACCCATACGAACAACCAACTTGCGAGTACATTCACAGAAGCCCCAATGAAGAGGATGCCTGTTATTGGCAGGAAGATTCCTTGGGCTGTCAAGAGCCTCTTCCCCGCCTCAAACGCCGCAAAGCCAGGAATACCACAGATGAGAACTCTCAGATACAAGCCCGCAAGTGCAGCTGTCTGTGCGTCTGGCAGAAGCCTGCCTAAGAGTCGAGGAGAGTTATACCAGAGCACCGCAATTGGAACACCGATGCACCAAAGGAGTAGGACCATTCTCTGGACATGCAACCCTACGAGCATTTTGTTTCCGGATCCCCAAGCCTGGGCGCAGAGAGTGTCGAGACTCGTGGCGAGGCCTTGAAAGACGACGAAACCAGTAATGTTTGCAGTCATGCTCGCGACGCTCACGGCGCCCAGCTCGATCTTGCCACGGCCACCAACGACAATAATACTGGTCAGATTGAGGGAGAACTGCAAGATGTTGGCAATGACCAGCGAGCTGGAATATCTTGTCAAGATCTTGAATTCCTCTTTCCAGACCGGTTTCTCAGCGACTTTGGTATTCCCCAAAAGAGGCGTTGTGTCCGAGAGTGCTTCCAGGACTCCATGGTTGTTGTCATCCCCCCCAGCATTCGATTGCGAACTTGGGCCAACGACCATGGCTGCTAAGAATTTAATCGTGAACTTGACCTGGCCATGATTGCTATGGTTCTTTGTACCTCTAAAAAATATATCTTGATTTTTCCAGGAGAAAATATTACAATTAGTCATGATTTTCTTCTTTCCTCGGTGGAATCCTCCCCGAGACCACTCACTAGGTGATCCGGCAATTGAACACCAAGAGATTCAGATCTATAACATTTCTATAAGGAGTTAGTTCGAAACAAGTCACGATCCGGTGTAGGCCCGAATAGGTCAGGATATCAGTCTGTTTGCTCCACCCGCTTTCACCGCTGGGAAATGTTGACATGGATTAAATCTTATCGATAATCTTCCACTGAGCGTATAATGATATGTACAATTTCGCTCCTTAATAATTTCAATGCTCTTCTAATATCACTGGCCCTCCACATTATATCAACTCACTCCTCCGTGTATACGCTGCCGTACGTTGCCCGTAATCTGGCACTCAAATGTTGACCGGCCGTCAAAGCTGATAGAGCCTTGGAATCTGCCACGCCGCCACCATGGCCCACGACTTTTCCCTTGAAACTTGCTGCTCTCTCCTCCACGAGCGGCGATGGTATTGGCGTTAGTACGGTATCGTCCGCTGGCTGTACGAATATGGCTATTGAGAACCGATCCGTATCACTCTTGTCATCATTGTTCACAGGGGCCGTGAGAACAACGCGATGAACGGTCGATCTGAGTAGTCCATTGGTCCAGTAACTCAAGAGGTCTCCAATATTCACAACTATCGGCGGGAAGGTCTTGGAATGGTAGTTTTCAGGGAACACCGGCACGCTTGCCCATGTCTTCCCATCTGGGGTTAGGATCTCGAGGCCAGGTTGGTCAGGCCGAGTGAAGAGGAGGGTAATGCTTCCATAGTCTGAGTGCGCCCCAGCTCGGATATCGGCTTCGGGGTCATAGTCAGAGTCCGATGGAAGTGATGGGTAGTAGAGGAAACGTGAGGATTGGGGTGAATTCTCGTGAGATCTAACCAGCCAGTCGACATCCTCGATTGAAAGGCCCAGTGCTATAAGCCGAAGAATGCGGGTAGCTATCCTGCGACACCTGACGTGAAAGTCGCGGAGAGCTGCATCGTTCTTTTTGAATGTCGTGGGGATCGGCTGCTGCCATTGGCCGGTAGTGGCATCCGGCTCAGCCAAGTTGAAGGCTTGCTTGAAGTCGCCGCGTTGATGTTTTGTAGGATCGAGATTCTCAACGTGCATGCCGACGAAGCCACGGTTGTTCTTGATTCCGCACTCTTCTTTCTCGGAAACAGGGGCGTCTTTGAAAAAGGACCGCGATATGCCAAATATGTGATCAACAGTTTCTTCATCAAGGTCGTAACCGTCACTGTCGCCTCCATTTCCAGATGCCGGAGATCCGGCAATCCACAGGAATCCCCATTTGGCAGCAGATTTCACAATTGCTTTCCCCAGCTCGGGTGTCTCTTGAGAGATGTCAAACAGAGGCAGGTCAATTGACTCCTCGGAGGCACCATCTGCACCGTTAGATACTGTGACTGGAGGCATCACTGACTCATGAAAATATCGAAGACAGGTTCGGCCCTTAATTGAGATCCTGGTTTACGTTATACGATGACTCTGGCCGTGGTCTTTCAAGAACTAACCTGGGGCGACACCACCGGTCGGAGGCGCCCGCTTGTGTACAGCCTCCACAGTTGGATACCAGCAAGGTCTGAGCCCTCGGTACAATAAGCAGCGAATATTGAATTGAGAAAGGAGCCTCTCGAACTGGGAGTACTATAGTTGTTAGATCTAATGGAAACGTGGAGTCATAATATCCATCTTGGAACTCTACCCTTATCTATCCCCGCAAAGTCTGATTGGCTTATTTACCCCGCTGTTGATCTTTGGACGTCGTCCCGCTAGGTCTATTTAAGGGACTGAAATTTTGACCTATTTAGGACTAGATTCGGCTTACGTCTCACCCCACTCTATGGATTCCTCTGTATGATAATACCAAAGCAGAGATGTCAGTCATCGCAGGTAAGCTCTATTTAAAGTAGGTTCCCTCGTTAACTTCAGGAGTTCTTAAAATCTACACATTCAATATTTCCAACCATGGGTATCGAAGAAGCACTTTCATCTGACCTTCGAGAGAAGCTGAGAGACGAATTGTTGGCCGCCAACGACAAATATGTCCTCGAAATTCCCAAGGTGGAGCTTCACGTCCATCTTGAAGGGATTCTAACCGCCGAGCTGAGATGGAAGTTGACTCAGAGAAATGGGACCACGCTGAGGATCGCTAAAAATGGGCCGGAGCTCAAAACCTTTGAGGAACTTGAGGCTGCAATGGACTTACTTCGGCCGGATTCCAGTCGTGTGAACAATGACGAAGAACGATTTCAATTTTTTGAGGCATATTACGAAGGATTTGAGTGTCTTAAGACGAAAGAGGACTTTTTTGATCTGGCCATGTATTACCTTGAGCGCGCCGCTAAAATGAATGTTCGCTACTGCGAGCTTTTCTTTGATCCTCAAGGCCACACAAACTGTGGAACAGCCTGGACTACCATGATGGACGGCTTCAGAGAAGCACAGCAAAAGGCGGATAAAGAATTAAATGTACGTATTGTCCTTCGGCTGGTGGCCATGAACTTACAATTCAAATAGGTGAAATCAGCATGGATCATGTGCTTTCTCCGAGATCTCTCTCCAGAGTCAGCCATGGAACATTACAAGGCCGCACTACCCTACCGCGATATGATTGTGGGAATTGGGCTTGATTCAAATGAAGAGGATCGACCACCGGCACTTTTCGACGAGGTTTTCTCCCTCGCCCGACGTGATGGCTTCAAGCTCACGATGCATTGCGATGCGGACTCAAAAAATACGCACGAGCATATTAGACAGGCTGCCTCTGTCGTTGCCGGCCATGGACTTGACCGTATCGATCACGGCATCAACGCTGCAGAAAAACAGGACCTGATTGATTTGATTCTAAAGCGTGATTTGGGTATGACAATATGTCCCTGGTCTTACTTGCGACACACAACGTACACGGAGCTTGGGCCAAAGATCCGCAGTCTATACGACGCAGGTATCAAAATTAGCATTAACAGCGACGACCCAGCATATATGGAGGATTGCTGGGTTTTGGAAAACATGTTACTAGTGAAGAACTTGTGCGGCTTCGACGACAAGGACATTGCTGTACTATCAAGAAACGCAACCAACATATGTTGGGCAGAGCCGGAAGTTAAGGGGAATATCCTACAGGAGATCGACTCGGTTTATGACAAGTTTCACCCAGCTTAGTAGAGATCAAATATAGTTTCAGTCAGATATTTCTTGATTTAACGTAGCGTATGGGGTAACCGTGCATATGGGGTAACCGTGTATTTTCCTAGCTACTTCGCACGCGACCGAGTATTTCTCACCACAATAACACTCTCTTCAGATTCTGAGTTGGCAGAACTACTAAGAACCTCGTTCTCTTCTTCTTCCTCTTCTACCTCTTGAATTGGCTGCTTACGTGGCCTTCCACGTGGTCGTTTTGCGACTAGCTTCTCCTCTGCCTCCCGAGCAATTTTTAACACATCAGCTGTACTAAACACAAATTCACCTTGCAACCTAACCCTCTTGCCTTTTCTATGAGTATTCCGTCGCTGTAGTACTGCCCTCTGCTCTTGAAGTTCCCTCCTAATTACTGTGAGCTCTGCATTCTGCCTTTCAAGTAGCTGGGTTACCCGGGTTGCATAACGGCGTGTTGGAGTTGTAGGAGGCTCATGACTTGCTAACGCTGAATTAAAGGTTGCGTTTGCAGCCCGGAGTTCAGTTCCTTCTGGAGGAGAGCTTTTTAGTAGTGAGAGGTCAAGGTTAGAGGTATCAGCTAGTCGCTGAGGGGTTGTAGGCTGAAGCTGTAACGGAAGTAGGAGCTGACTAAGCACTCGTCGCTCAGAAAATGGAACTAAACCAGCACCTCTCCACCCACTTCGAATATTCTCAACAGAGAGGGCCTTTAGACGAATCGTTTGATATAGTGTAACCCACTCAGACTGTTGGAATCAGTTGATACTAGCTCGGTGTAGCTTATCAGTCTTATAAGCATGATATTTCTTTAATGGACCAAATACCCTAACATCAAGCGGCTGAAGTAAGTGCGAGCAATGAGGAGGTAATATAAGAAGGTCGATATTGTTCTCGATGCATAGAGCAATCATATTAGCTGTAATATGACTTGTATGGCCATCTGCAATTAACAGTCGTAGCTTCCCCTTAGATTTTTGACGCGATTCTGGCTCAAACACAGTACGTAGCCATTCAAAACCATGGCTATTTGAGGTCTAGCCGCTATTACTTGTTGAGAAACGCCAATTAACAGGTGCGTCTTCTGGTATCTATCTTGAGTTTGTATCCTTTGCTTTGAAAATAACCATTAGTGAAAGTGCCCCGCTAGCAGCATTAACACACTCAATTGCAGTTATCTACTCTTGTTTTCCTGGCGTAACCTTCCAACTAGACTTCTGGCTTGAGTCTACTATTATACGCGTTAATTGAGTTGTCCTAACTGCAAATCCTGTCTCGTCCATATTATATATGTTCTCAAGTTCGTAGTTCTGTTCTTCAAAACGCGTCCGAAAAACGCTAAACCATTGTGAAATCTTCTCATATGTAGCCTCTTGATGTCGTATTGACTCTAATTGTCTAGAGTATGTTCCTTTAAGTATAGGATACCGATTTAGGAATCAGTAGAGCTATTCGTGGCCAATTGGTACAAGTTGAGTAGGTAGGGTATTTTGGGTTGACGCGAGCTAGACGCGTCGATAGCGAATTTCCTCAGCTGTCTCTATTACCAACGCAGGTGTTGCTAGAAAGCCAGTACTTGTAAGTCGTGTAATCCATCGTACTAATGTCTTTTCTTCTGCATTAGATAGTAATTGGACTTCCTCACGGGCTTGCGCCTTTGTTTTCCGCCCAGCCATCTGGTCGCGTAGTGTTTGAGCTGGAACTTGAAAGTGTATTGCTGTCGCCCGGACAGATGAAAACTGTTTATTTTTCCAGCTAGTTATTGCCTTCTGTATGTCCTCTTCTACATACGCTTTGCTGGTTACACGTTTATAACCCATAGTTGGCGGATATAAGGGTTGGAAACTATAGTAGTGGGGTAAAATACACAGTTACCCCATATGCACGGTTACCCCATACGCTACGTTACATGACCGCATATTACTAAACACTATAATATAAGTTTGCGCTGTGGAAAATCAGCGCTAGATAGGTCGTATACACCCTCCTGTCCCGACCGCCAGGTCTGTTCCAAAGCTACTATAACAAGCTTTTGGTGGAAACATCCCAAAGCACAAAAGTTTACATGTAGCTCGTTTCGTAGCCAGATCTTTATCTGGGTGTGCCCACTGGATAGGAGTAAGCCAGCCTGAAACAAGGGCCAAGATATCGAGTAACTCCAGCTTGTTTTAGAAGGAATTAAACGTGCATGATGAAATATGCTACCAAGTAGAGTTTTCGTGTTAAAAATACCGCTTGGAAGTCGAAAGAGTCGAATCAAATAAAGCAGGGTTCCCAATCTCCATACCTCAACCATATGGCGGCGGGGATCAGACTCGTCGACGCATACCCATCTTTTGATAGCATTGCCGAGCAGTACAGCTTTCTGGATGGCGTCAGGCTCCAACTTGTACAGGATCGTAATATTTGCAATATATTCAAAGAGGTCAACGGGGCAATAGAACACATCAAATCCCCATTCCCTCTCTCCGGATGGCGACTTGAATTTATTTAGGGTAGCCGTGAGGTCTTCGGGGGACCAATGTGGCATCCTCGAGCTTGTGGTCGCGCCCATAACGTCAAGCCTGCTCCCCTGTTAGGTTTTGAAGCCAAATAGATGGGAAAGATAGATACCATGCTATTCGTTGCTCAATAAATCCTCGCTCTGTACCATCGGAACCACGTAGCTTTATAAATGCGCTTGCAGCTCTGAGATGTGTTTCGAATTCAACACAGTCTCCGGAACAGACGTCAAGCTGCGCAAGTAACAGCATACAAAGTAGACTCGTCAGGTCCGGCCCGTTGGGGAGGTCCTTTAGTTCCATCCTTAGAAGTTCCGTGGCTTTTAGTCGTAAATGAAGGCTTTGTCTCTTCAGTTGATCATCCTCTCGCCGATTTGCTATGTGACACGCCGCAGTAGCAGCCACCGCGCACCTTACTGAGGGGACGCTTCTAATCATGGGCAAAACATGGCGGGTATAAGGCGTTTCAGCTGGGCCATGGCCTAGATAGAATGCTTCACTGATCTCGCGGGCGTCTAGGACATGGTCAATAGGATAATGACCAGGGGATTGGGTTTCTATACAGTAATTAACAAATTTCCCGAGATCATCACCGGCTGTCCGTAGGTCCATAATTCCGAAGCTTTGCTGTCGTACGATAGCTCGAGACTTCTTTTCCACATCTCCCTTTGACGATTTTCCCTTGCTTGGAGCGCCATCGACCCAACGTAAGACATATCCCTCACATTCCACACCCCGTAACCTGCAGCTGTTACACTTCGGCAGGCTCCGATCGCATTTTCTTCCACGACGGCGACATGTTTTGCACGCAACTCCAAATATATTGTTTTGGCTCATCCTCGCATTGCTCAATTGGTAGTTTACCGAGTCTATTCGCAAGTTGAGATTATTAAGAGCTGTTGGCGGATCTTGGTTCTTGAAGGATTGAGCTTACTAGATCGACGAGGTTCTATTATCATCTTTCCACTAAACATTCCAGGGCCCTGAGTCACCGTATCCAGACCGCACGTGCGCCGCGCAGTTTCGTAACGCAAATCGCAGACGACGCAAGATTTTGTCGAAGTATGCCACAGAAACTATAGGATTTTCAGTGGTTCAAAAAGGCTCTCTTTTTAACATATAGATACCTACGGAGACCTAACACTAGTATAAAGAAGGCGTGGGGGGCGGGGCCTATAATCTGTACCTCGTAGCAGGCTCGACATTCACAATTTGCTCATCCTCATCATAAGTATCTGATCCAAATTCTTGAGCACGGGGTTCTTCGCATCGAATATATCTGACATCTCTTCGAACGTCTTGCCAACTGTCTCAACAAACAGAAAGAATACAACAAACAGCTCGACAATCCGCCAGCAGATGAACACGGAAGAGCTTCCAGCCTATTGTTCCAATTTCTACTGAGGTGCCAAATGTCGTAGGATGGTGTAGCATGTGGTGAGAGCTACCTGTGTAGTCCACTCTGTCACCGTGGTGTTGCGCAGCATCTCGATTGAACCTACCCCGCATTGGCATATCCGCGTATAGTGACTTCGACTACTTACTACTCTAACTCCAAGCTACTTTGCTAGCTCCCTTGGCACATTTCGACCTGCCGCTCATACCCTTTGACTTCCTCCGACAGAGGCAATACGGAATAGAATGATAGCCAGGCGATTCATGGGAAGTGGGTCGGGGAGACGTATGCTGAGAGGTTTGCACATGTGTGCAAGGAGCCAGCCAGCCAGGCAGCTATACCGACCATGATATAAAGCTCAAGGCTGGGCCCCAAGATGGAATTATCATCGATCAAGCTGCTCTTCCTCCCCTTTGCAGATGATGCACTTCATTAGCCTCATTTTCCTCGCCGTCGGAGGGGCGCGCGTGTCGTTAGCAGCTACATCTTCCTCGGGGCTACTCCAACGAGCCAACGCCCAGCAAGTCATCTTACGCGCCGACCAGCTCTCGTCACCCCCTGCGCCAGAACAAATCTCCGTTGTTGAGCTGCCGCTGCCGCCTGTCGCTCCCACCAATGCTACAGGGTCTTGCGACAAAGCCATAAATAGTCGCGGTACCGGCTGCATTGGCAAAGTTACAGGGCTCAGCTCGGGCAACTTCCTCCCCGACAACAAGCACGCCGTCGCATCCGTCATTTTTATCGGCGCGCCAGCGGCTCCCGATCCTCGGAGCATCTACGAGGGCCTACAGTTAGTCATTGTCAAGACTGACAATACCACCTTTCCAAATGGCGACCCTGGAAATGTATTACGTGTGGCATGCCCGCAGCGAACCAAGTCGGCCGTGTTGATTTGATGGACTATCCCCAGGCGTTCGGCGACAGCAAACGTGTATTAGCAGGACCACAGATCATCGACTGTGGCCCCTTCCAGCTGTCCAGTGCAAAGTGCACTCTCGATGCGGCACACATCTACCCGATCCGCTGGAATACATCACCCACTGGCGACGGCGCTGGGGGGTCTATACGCGAGCTGCGCTTGCACCCAGATGATAACCATCTAGGATTTAACTCTCTAGTTGTTGGCAGCGATGGCGGCGTTTCTCAGGCGGCATATATCAGTCGCTTGATGTTCAACAAGGCGCCTACCACTGGAACTCCACTCTCTTCCCGCTACGATCTTAGCAATGTCACGGCGCTTATCGACCCTCAGGCACGACCCCAGATTTACGTTGAGGGTACAGAACTCAAAATGAACCAGAGTGCCATCGCTGTTGGGGAGCTAAGGGGCTTCAGTGGAAGTGGCCAAGAGTTTACATACATAGGGGCTCCAACTGAGTCGTGCAACATCGACGTCTATGCTATAAACCTGATCACGGGGAAGATCCGTCGTCTAACGTCACACCCCGAGTATGTTGACCCAGTTGACATCTCCCCAGATGATAAATGGACGGTCGTGATGGATACGCGAGGCACCGGGCGACAGATGTGGCTCTCTGGCATGCGTGGAATTCCGCCCATCATTGACATGGTCGTGACTGCGTCGGTGTCCTCTACCCGCAATAATGGCCTACGGCGCTTCTTCCAGCCTTGGCTTATTGACCAGTATGGTGATCGTGGAGATTACTATGGTCAACGCATTAATGAGGCTGGTGATGGCAGCCCAGGGAGCGTGAATGATCCCGAATGGAATGGCAGAGCCGATCCAAAGTGGTCGCCTGATGGCACGCGTATTGTTTACTATCAGGCACAAACAGTCTCGCCCGAGTGTGGAGGGATAAACCCGCTGCCCTGTTACAACTCTATGGAACCAGGTGGACGGCAAGAGCGCATGATGATGGCAACCCTCACCAGTCGCAAGCCATATACTCGACCAGCTCCAGTGCCGTTTGCTGACGTTGTGCCGTGGGGTACTCCATTCGTTCCTGGGAGTACCACTGCTATTCCTAGCTACATTCAGGGAGGTAATTATACTCTACAGGGCCAGGTTTCCGGCAATGCCATGGTGGAAATTATCTCTGGTGCCAATAATGCATCTATCGAGACCATCGCTGTCACATACAGCAACTTCTCTGACGATGGTGCCATTATCATCAATGGAGGGGAGAGGGTCAAAGTCACAACACCATCCGGGGGGCAAAATGAAGTTGACTGGTTCTCAGACATTATCCAAACGGGGTCAACTAATGGAACGAAAACCACTACTCCAGGCGGTTTTCATCTATCTGTCAATGTCTTCAAGAATCTCGCCATCTACACTGGTAATTTAACCACTACCATTGACGGCACTGCCTGGTATCAACCTGCCAATGGAACCTGAAGACATCTCATTATATCTCCTGGTAGACGGGAGGAGTAATATCGAGGCTGAAGTAGAGTTGTTAGCAATAATATCGGAGCTTTATTTGATATATATTCTCGATGTTCTTTCTCCCTAGCATTGGACTCATCAATGAGAGCCTGGCTGCAGGTTCAGTGGCGTTATTCTTCCCCCGCAGGGAGGGATTGGGGCAACAATATCACAGATCAACAGCCGAATACGCGGAGGAATACACGGAGAGAGCAAGAACAAGAGACGGATGGCTACATACATGATCAAGGTCAACACGGACCGCTTTCAGGACCCAGTCGCTCGGATTAGTGTCTATTGGGAATTGGTTAAGCCGCGGATAAACTCACCGTGAATGCCCTTGCACAAACTAGAGCTTTTAGTGGCTAAAGGATTGCTCCTCGAAACCTAACTCGGTTAGACTAGGTTGGCTTATACGCTATACGCGTATAGCTTACTTTGCCATGCCCATCATTTGGCGATCATTCAGCGGCGGGGATGGTTGGTTCCTTTTACATGTATGTATCCATTCTACACCCCGAGGTGCAATATAAGGATGGGTATTGTGGTATTTTTTGGTCAATTGGGGAAATTATCCCCTGGATTATCACATTGTTGGTGTTGAGATCCGGAAATGGTCGAGACTTGGCACAACCAAACCTGGATTCCAACCAAGTTCGACAGGCACGAATACAATATTTGGAAATACTGCGCGGCTAATATTATGCTTCGATATCAAAAAAACGCGGTTGTGCAATGCCACCTTGAAGATGATGAATAGGGAATCATATAAATAGGTAGAATAGAGGCAATGCCTATGTGACTATTCATATTTTGATAGAGCTTGACATGATAGCTATATAACCGCCAGCTTAACTCTTGCGCTTCGATTCTTCCGACGAACTTAAATGTGGACAAGGACATCTTTAGTTCTCACGCTTCTCATTGCGAGGAGTTGCCCAAACATAAACGGGCTCGGGGGCAGTGTTATCCTCGGCAGTATCGCGTTTCTCGCTGCGAGGAGTTGCCCAAACATAAGCGGGCTCAGGGGCAGTGTTATCCTCGGCAGTATCGCGTTTCTCGTTGCGAGGAGTTGCCCAGACGTAGGCAGGGACTGGGGCAGTGTTATCCTCGGCAGTATCGCGTTTCTCGTTGCGAGGAGTTGCCCAGACATAGGCGGGCTCGGGCGCGGCGGCATCCTCCCGGTTTTCTATTTCGCCATCAGGGATAGGTGCACCGAAAATAAGGGCCGGAAACAATAGAGCTCCAGCAGCGAAAGAAGTTGAAAATTTCATGGTGAAGAGTATAGACCTGGTTTTATTAGCTTGCTGGATAATCGGTATTGTGTGGCTAGAGTGGGAATCTGATAGAAGAGGCATACTGTAGACTTCGAAATCTGACTTTATGACGTGAGAAGAAAATATTCACTGAAAACCAGCAAGGAATTCTTACCTTTAACATCAGAAAAGAGTCAGGTTTGTGAGACACATCCTTGACCGCATTTCTTTCCTGTATTACATTTCTATTAGCTTCCTATTGTGTAATTCTGCAGTCATTCTGCAGTCATCTTCACAGTTTCTATGCAACATTGTAATGAGACTATCGCTATGATAGGTAGCTACTACAAGGAAGAGATGAATCTGAGTTTTAGGCCGTTGTAATTCTCATCGTGACCGCTACGTGTTGTCTCGGCCATTGCCAAAACCACGCGCATACATACGCGAGCTGACATGGTGTCTTATCTTGTCTTCGCAGTTGGCTGCATCTTTTTCGAGCTCCTTGATTGCAGTACGCTTAAAGGAGAGACATATGCAATCCTTTTGCTCGTAAGAACTGCACGTATCTCGCCTTTTTGTATGTACGACATAGTGTTATCTTGGAGCAGCACATGGAATTGGAAGGCCGATATTTACCTGGCCCGCGTGCCCAATATCGAAACACTTTGGGTTAGATCTAAGCCCAAGTCGTATCCTCTGCATACGAACATGTAACCATTCATGACGGAAATCGCATGCCAAGATATCACAGCACACAAGAGCTCGTATTTTAATATCCTGCACTTAATATACAAAATTTATATACTTTTCGGTCAATTTTACCCCCAAGGATATGCGATATTCTGCATGGAAAAAATATTGAAGCCAACCTTCGTTCCCTTCTCGACCGGCATTCCAGCGTGCCATACACCAAGGTATCCTGTTCGATTTGGAAACAAGTTTGACCAAAACACTGCATTTTCCACCAGAGGCTTGAATGCAATGCCCCCAGCCCCCGAGTCGATAAACTTACACCATTTCGCAGAGAACCTGCCAATGAGTTCAGGAAACTGTGTAGCATCTCCAACGTAGTCATCACATTCAAGGTAGGCGAAGATCGCCGAGATGCGTGGATTTGCCATACCCGATACCAGTCAAAATGGGGCCTAAAGTGATCGTCAATGCCGTATTTGACGACTTGAATATCCTCAAGGTGGCTGACAGGCTGATAACCTTGGAAGTCAACGGATCGGGCCTCTATGCAGGAGAAAAGTGCGTCGTACGGAATAACAGCAGACTCAGAGGAGCGGATGTCTTGGCTATAAGCCTCCATCTCGAAACCTTTGGAGACGGGCGAAGTCTTGTAGTGAGGAATTCTGTTTTTCTCTGTTGACATTGACAAAGCTTAGCAAAAGCTTATGTGTAATCGGGTGACCTAACGCGAAATTCAAGAGGTATCTTGCCTCATCCTGGGTTAGATAATCCTCGGTATATAATATGAGGGGGTCTGTGGAGAAAATATGCGTCTTGAATCTGTGGTCGGGACATTGTGCTGCATATTGTTGGCGCATGACCTCGAACTCGAAAATGTCAGCTTTCGCATCCATATACCAAGACTGTTCTGTCCCCACTGTTTGGCGAGGTCTGAAAGGACTGAAGGAATGGGTAGTGTGATATTTCTGAGTCGATATCATGGCGAACGAGATATGTTGAAAGTCAGCGTATAATGCTTTCTTGCCTTGAACAAAAGAAGCATGGAATATCGATTTAATCCCATATTTGAAAACGAGGGGCAAATAAACGCAGTTATAGAATCTACGGTCTGGCCGACTGGTCGTATCTTCAGACCATTTATGCGCATCCATCGGGAAGGTCGTGCGGATGCAGCACAGCACATGAATAATCGAGCTACAAGACTGGGTGGAGCCGGTGTAAAAATGTAAGCTGACTATCCGTTCTACAACGGGTAGGTATCCCAATTCAGTCCAATGTGCATTAACCTAGTTTCGTAGCCCATGGGAGTAATGCGTGTCAGTATACTACTTTGTTAGACCTTCTCCAAGTTCTAATTATCGCTCTGTCAAGCTACAACAATGTCCAAATTTATTGGCAGCGATTTCCATGTCTCTGGGTATTCTTCAAACCATGCTGATTCAAGCACGTCTCTAATGGCCGGAGATGAGGGTCTACCCTTTGATGCTGAAAGTCGTGGCCAGTTTAAAGGATCTCGACGCACTTCTCGACGATGTTTTATGGCATGGCAAAACTGGCCGCTTATAGTTACCTCGCTGTTTCTTATTGCTGGACTTTCGGTTTGGGCCCATGTGGTAATTTTGGTGAGAAGCTTTCGGTGTGATACTGCGCCTGAAACCGATCACTTCGGGCCAGACTGTGAGTATATAACATTCTCACAGCTGTTCTTTTCATACTCTAATCTATCAGTGCTCTACTCGAGTCGAGTCACATTCCAGCCTCACTTGTTTTATGGCGGTCCACCTTCCAATATCACCGATGAGACCTGGCAGAGACTTTCCCCTCGTAAGTGGATGAGTCCTTCTATTTTGAATGGTAAGGCTAACTTTATAAAATTAGCTGGCGACGGAATTATCGAAATTCCAACAGAGCACACTGGCAGCCTGCCCGCTTCACTCCCTGCACCAAACAACCCCGGCTCAGCAAAAGTGTATGGAGTCTCCATGTTCCACCAACTTCATTGTCTAGTAAGTTCCAAACACATCTATAACCAGGTAATTTACTAATAATATACAGAACTTTCTTCGCTTTGCCTACTATCCTGAAGGTATCACAACTATGCCCCCTCGAGAGATCGTCCTCCACCGCGACCACTGCCTGGACTACATCCGTCAAGCAATAATGTGCACGGGTGATGTGACATTTGAGCCCCTGACCACGGTTGGCATCAATGGCATGGGCGCTATTCACCAATGCCGCGACTTTGATCGCATTTTCAGTTGGGCGTATGAACACCGCTCGGATAAGGTCAAGGGGTCAGGCTACACTGGTAGAGTTGTTACTGGCACGCCAGGACACAGGAATGACTTTGCGGACGCGGGGGCCACTGGTGAGCATAGCCATCGGACAGTTTAGTGGTGGTTTTGTAAGATAAACTAAACGTTGCAAATGAGCGCATACTCTCACTGCCTTCAAATTAAGTGTCCGCAACGAGCATCGAATGATACTGATGTTGTTTATCTATCCTTCAATAATTTAATGGATAACTCTGTCATAATTAATGATGGGAATTCGGATTCTTTTTATAGTTGAAGGTGCATAAAGCATCATAAGCAGCTTCTACTCTGGGTTTGGGCTGCTGGAAGGATCGTTAGGAAGCTTGGCACCCTGGTCAACCCAACATGTCGACGATGACGAATATAGTGAGGGCTTATTGTAAGACGAGTCGCCATAAGTATGAGTCAAATTACAAATCGATCTTTGAGCGCGGCTTTTAGGCATGCACATCCCACTTGCCACTGTTAGATTAACAAAGCCATCGCCGTCTACTTCTTCTATTTTCAACAGCAAAAACAACCTCACACTCAACATGACGGATCCAAACTTCCACATCATAACCCCGCGCCTATATCTATCTCACCTGATCGCAAGCAACGATGCTCACTGTGACTTTATTGTGCACCTCTACAACACACCCCAATTTATTGCCTCTATTGGCGGCACTCCGACCTCAATCACCACGACAGCGGCAGCTCGAAAATATATAGAGGACCGTTTCCAAGCTGAGCATACCCAGAACGGTTATGGAACATATCTTGTGAGCCTAAAGCCGGTCTCGCCAACTACATCTAGCAGCGCTTCGTTTTCTGAGGTGCTAAAAGGCTGCACGCCGATTGGCACGGTGTCGCTAACACGAGGTCTCACCGCCGATGCATACAAGGCGCCGGATATTGGGTTTGCAATTATTCCTGAGCTGAACGGAAAGGGTTATGCCACGGAAGCTTCGAGGTCGCTCATTGACTATGCCCAGCAAAATTTGGGTGTTGATGCTGTATTTGGCTTCTTTGCGAAGGGGAACAAACGCTCGAGGCGCATAATAGAGAAGCTGGGGTTTGAAGACCGTGGGGTAAGGAGCCTAAAATTCTTTGGTGGAGATGAGAGCGAAGTGTGGACGATTCCAGGGATGGATGCGGACCTGGAAGTCTATGGGCTGTAGCTCGGAGTAGGCATTTAAGACTGCATCAGCATCAGCTCAACAAATCATGATAGGCCCTGTCGGTCAATACAACACAAGACGGGTCAGCTCTAAGAACACTGCTTGGTACTAAGTGCGACAGGCTACAAGAAATATTAGAGACAAAAGAATGAATTTATAAGGCGTATTTTCTTTTGGTGTGTTTGAGATATTAAATGTTATTAAAATAAAATAATGATCTTTAAAATACACCCCAAAATAAGAAATTTCCAAATACTGAGTACAAGTACATTCTAACTTTATGTGCTCAAGATATATGATAATAAAATATATAGTAATTCTTATATTTCGTTAGTCTTTAGAAATATACTCTGCGTTTCCAAGTTCTGTTGCGTCCCAGGTCCAAACGATATGTCACGTGATCACATGCCAAATTACAGCCAAAAGTCAAGCTAGGGTTCGCTTAGCGGACACACTAGCGCCTCTCACCAGCCCACACAGAAGAATATCATCTTTTTGAATTTCGCACCGCCGTTCTCTATCCTCCCATCGACAACCACCGCAACCATGAGCGCCCTCAACAAGATCGCGGCCACGAGCCCTTCGCGCCAGAGCCCTTCCGAGCTCGAGACCAGCATCGCGACTGCTCTCTACGACCTCGAGTCCAACACCGCCGACCTCAAGGTCGCGCTCCGCCCTCTTCAATTCGTGTCCGCACGCGAGGTGAGATGAACCGAGCCCATTGACACAATTGTGTAGGATCCGCAGCGAGAGAGATGTCCGGAACGATTTCGCAATGGCGCCACACTGTCGTGTTTAGTTGTCGATGTGAGGGACCCGCCGATTGGGTTCGGAGCAGATACATACATACAGATGGATGGTGGTGTCGGCGCAGAGTTGGATTTCGGACGGGCTGCGGACCATGTAAATGGAGATCGCATGCTGACTTTGATCAATGTAGATTGAGGTTGGCCACGGCAAGAAGGCTATTGTCATCTTTGTCCCCGTCCCATCCCTTCAGGGTTTCCACCGTGTGCAGCAGCGGTAAGATTTCTTCACTCCCCCAAATACACCCTGGAATTCAACTGACGCGTCAACCAGCCTCACCCGTGAGCTCGAGAAGAAGTTCTCCGACCGCCACGTCCTGATCCTCGCCTCGCGCCGCATCCTACCCCGCCCCAAGCGCTCCAACCGCTCGCGCACATCGCAGACCCAGAAGCGCCCACGTTCGCGCACACTCACTGCTGTGCACGACGCCATCCTCGGTGACCTCGTCTTCCCCGTCGAGATCGTCGGCAAGCGCCTGCGCACCAAGGAGGACGGATCCAAGGTCCTCAAGGTCATCCTTGACGAGAAGGAGCGTGGTGGTGTTGACTACAGACTCGACACCTACTCCGAGGTCTACCGTCGTTTGACTGGCCGCGGTGTCAACTTCGAGTTCCCCCAGGGCGTTGCCGCTACTGAGTTTTAAATGGTAGCTTGGCAAAAGGGGTTGCGGAGGGATGGGATGTAATGATCATGGCTGGCGTTGTAGCGAATCCGCCGCTTTGTCGGCTTGCAGGAATAAAAGCTTGCTGATCAATGTTACTTCTGTCGCCTTCTATAAATCTGTGTACTGGCCCGTGATATCTCTTGACTCAATGCAGCGCTGGAATCAATCCCCGTTCCTGCCTAGTAAAATCCGCCATTGAGTCCAACCAAAAATTTGAAAATATATATCACGTGACTATTCATGGTGCAAACTCAAAAAACCACTAGCTTTCGAAATCATGTTTGCTTCGTATGCATCCTCACCAAACATCCAGCCAGGTACATGAGCAAACATGAGTACCCCAGCACAACCAACTCCTGGCGACAACTACGCGTCACCATCCCACGACTTTACAAACCATGGCCATGGTGAGTTCGATCTTGATCAGGCAGCTATGCTGCAGGACATGGCAAGGAGTTCCACTGCCGGCGAAGGCGATGTCCACAATATGTACGCCTACGACCACGATGAGGGAATGAGAGGGTTTGATGGGCATGAGAAGGAACAGGAAGGGGGTAATGGTGCTGCGACCACATTTCCCGATCCAGCACAACTACTCGATGGATATAACAAAGAACATACGAGGGATTCAAGGTCGAATGGGAGTTCAACCGTCAATGAAGTTGGACGAGAGGCTCCAGAATACACGGATTATAGCCAGCCACCACCGCCGCTTCACGAGCACGACGATGTCGACCCAGTCACTCTCCTCGAGGCACTTGCGAATTTCGACACGACGCCCCTGAATAATAGAGCCAATACCCGTATAGGCTCTCAGGATGGCCAACGCCATGACCCCCAATCCCACCAATTCTCTAACGATCATTTCGCGAGCCTACTCCAAGCGGCCGAGACAGCAGGCCAGACCCAGGAAAATGACAATGTTCGCATGGACAACCGAAAGAGATACACAAGAGCACAAATAACGAGTAGATGGGGCGGCCCCCCCGGTTCAGCGACCCATTTTCGCCCTCCCGTCCCCCGCGCCCATGGCGAAAAGCGCAAGCAAAGCCCCAACGCCGCCCAACTCCCCGACCCAGCCCCAGCATCCGGCTTCATAAAGCCCGGCACGCGGCGCAAGAAGACCAAGGAAGTCGACCCCGACCAGCTGGCCCGCGAGCACGCCATCTGGGGCTCTGCATCAGAGTCCGATAACGACGCCGACGACGGCGAGGAGACACATCGCTCAGGGCCGCAGGTATCGACTTCCGACGCGCGCGCGGCAGGCGTCCACTCCGCTGCTGCGCTGTTCAGGAGACCTACGCCCGCGAGCAAGAAGTACACGCGCCCGCCAATGTCGAAACTGTTCACGTCA
>JPJU01000274.1:0-20523 GCA_000750735.1 Pseudogymnoascus sp. VKM F-4246
CCTCAGTCGCCGGCGTCTTCTCCTCCGTCGCCAGCTCCTACGACACCATGAACGACCTCATGTCCCTCGGCATCCACCGCCTGTGGAAAGACCACTTCGTGCGCTCCCTCAACCCCGGCTCCAACTCCGGCTCGCTCACACCCACCAACGGACCCTCCCCCTCGCAAGGCTGGAACATCCTCGACATCGCCGGCGGCACCGGCGACATCGCCTTCCGCATGCTCGACCACGCCCACAACGTCAACCACTCCCCCAACACACGCGTCACCGTCTCGGATATCAACCCCGACATGCTCGCCGAGGGCCGCAAGCGCTCCCTCGAGACGCCGTATGCGAACTCTGCGAACCTAGACTTCCTCGTCGCGAACGCAGAGCAGCTCCCTGTTCCGGATAACAGCGTGGACCTGTACACTGTGGCGTTTGGAATCAGGAACTTCACTGACAAGGACAAGGCATTGCGCGAGGCGTTCCGCGTGCTCAAGCCCGGTGGAGTGTTCGCCTGCCTTGAGTTCAGCGGCGTAACGAACCCGCTGTTCGAGGCAGTGTATAAGAGGTGGAGCTTTGGCGCCATTCCGTTGATCGGCCAGCTCGTCGCGGGGGATAGGGCGAGCTACCAGTATCTGGTGGAGAGCATTGAGAAGTTCCCCAGGCAAGATGAGTGGAAGAACATGATCCAGGCAGCTGGATTCGTGGTTCCAGGGAAGGGATGGGAGGATTTGACTGGTGGAATCGCTGCGATTCACAAGGGTATCAAGCCGGTTGAGAAGTCTTAAAAAAAGACAACCCTCCTCTTAATACTTATGTTCTATTTTTGTACAGTATATTACAGGAATGGCATGGCACGGCGTATCACTAGGCAAGCGTGGGAGTAGGATTATAGAGCACAAATGCTCAAGTGTATCATATCTGATTTTTCTATGCCACATCTTCTTCTCCGTCCCCATGGGCAACCACGAAAGCGTGACCTTATAAATACACGCAGCGCCAGTGCTTGCAAGAGGCAGAGGAGTACTATGCTCAGAAATACAAGGAAGGAAAATTAATAGCTATCATCGCAATCAACGTGATAAACGTGAGGCGTAAGCTAGAAGGAAACTCCAGCCCCATCTCAAAGAATCCCGAATACAAGTAATGCCTAGTCGCCTACGACAAGAGAAATGTGGCCATTAAGGTTATCATGAATCGAGAATGGTGGTGGAACAATGCGACAAGGTAAAAAGGTATATCGTGAATGCAAGACTTAAGAAGTAGGCGCCGTCGATGTTGCTGGAGCCGCTGGCGCCGATGTCGTAGGCGAGGTGTTGCCTTCGCCCTTGAAGCTGCCTCTTCCACCGCGAGCGCGTCCTCCCCTCTCGGCGCTGCCACGTCCACCTCTGGCTCCACCACGACCACGTCCACCACGGCCACTCTCGCTGTCGCTGGCGCCTCCTGCGCTTCTATACCCACCGGCCTGTGGCGCATTTGGGTTGCTGCCACCGCGGCTGCTGCCCCAGTTACCAGCACCTCCACGGCTAGATGGGTAAGTGCCCCTGCTGTCCTTTGCAAGGAATATCTTCACGAGCGGTCTGCTGCGATCCTCCATGGAACGAGTCTTGACATCATCTGAGAGGCGGGCCAATGCCTCATCTCTCTCCTCCGTAGTCTTGAATTGGACAACCTTGTTAGATTGGCCCCACTTGTCGATCTTCACGATCTTAGCCTTATCCTCCTCAACAAAGAGGTCCCTGACAGCATCGTCGGTTTGAACGTTCATAACGAACAGACCAATGATGTCCTGGGACTTCTGAGCTGGAGAAGCCGCAGCGTCTGCAGAACCGTTGGTCGCCGATCCATTGGCACCAGCCGCGGGGGTCTTCTCATTCTCCTTGGAGGCAGCAGGAAGGTTGACGACATTCTGTGCTGGCTGGGGAGTAGCAGGCTTCTGTCCTTGGAACGGGGCAGGCGATCCTGTTGCGCGTGGTGGGTTGCTTGCTGGTCCCCTTGGCTGCTGCTGCTGGTTTGATCCACGCTGCTGCGCGGCATTGAATGGCTGCGTTGCCGCAGGTCCAGCAGGAGAACGAGTTTGGGCCGGTCCAGATGGCGCCGAGGCGAGAGCGTGGCTGGCTCCAGGAGTACCAGATCCCGTCGCCGGTGCCTGGGCAGGCTGGTTGGCCTGGGCCGGGTGCTGCTTGGCACCACGGTGGGCAAAGTTGAAGCCTTGTGCTCTCATTTCGGTTCCGATTCTGCCATCCTGGATCTCCAGAACCAACCACCCGAATGCTGCGTCCGCCAAGTTGAAGTTCCACATGTTCTTGAAGGCACTCTCATCAACTTGTCCAATTGCCGTAGCATTAGAACCGCCAACGGGGCCGCCGAATGGGTTACCACCATGGGCAGTCGTAGG
Source organism: Pseudogymnoascus sp. VKM F-4246 (assembly GCA_000750735.1). Taxonomy (NCBI): domain Eukaryota; kingdom Fungi; phylum Ascomycota; class Leotiomycetes; order Thelebolales; family Thelebolaceae; genus Pseudogymnoascus; species Pseudogymnoascus sp. VKM F-4246. The sequence goes on from JPJU01000274.1 coordinate 2,384, forward strand.
CATCTTCTCAACTATGCCGAGGGCGTTGTTAAGGAGATTTTGCTGTGCCTCGTTCTGTTGGATCGCTGGCTGAACCTCGCCCTTGACAGTCTCCCATACATCGTTGAACGATGCCTTGGATGCGGCGAGCTTGCCACGGTAGTGGTCAAGAGTAGGGTTGACACTGAACTCGTTGTAAGAGCTACCGTAGCGGAAATGCAGGCCAGCAGAGATCGAAAAGTCTGCCTTCAACGTGACGGATAACTGGTTCAGAATTCCCTCTCTGGCCGGGGAAGCATGCGTGATGAAAACACGCGTCTCCGTTGGATCGTATACGCGGTTCGCAGTGTCTACCAACTCTCCCATCTGCAATAGAGTGGTCCACATAGTTCCTTGTCCTCCAGCGATGGTGGTGCGACCTTCGCCATTGTCGAATAGCTTGTGCATGACAACTGCTCCGCCAAGACCTAACAAACGCAGCTTAACACCACCAACCTCCAGGAGCATCGAGCGCGCCTCATCGATAATGTGAAGCTTGTCGACTTTGTATTCACCAGATCGGAACTTCTCGAGCACTCTGACATCCTCGCAAGCTCCCCACACGGTGTAGACAGGAACATCTAGCTTGAGCGATCCATTGAGGAAAGATGGAAGCTCGGAGAGAGGTAAATCGCTCGCTGGGAAACGGGACTTTACTGGGCCCGATTGTCCCGGTTGTTGAATTGCCTTCTTTATTGGTTCGGAAATCAAAGGTGAGTATTGGGCGACATGCTTGAGAGTCCTAATCATGTAAGGTCAGCAATGCGATACTACGGACCTAGAGCACACGATGCGCTTACTTGTCTGCGATACGATCCAGGGAAGTCTCATCGTAGAAACCAAAGTCGCCAGTGTGTATGATGTGATCGGCGCGAGCTTGTTTCGCGAGTTCATTCAGCGACCTTAAGTTGCCTTCAGTGGCGTTAGTATTTAGCGTCGATGGCGGTTGGATTGGAACGCACCTCGAACGTCCGCTACGCAAAGTACTCTGACACCACCAGTTTGTATGACACGTCCGTGGTTGGGAAGAAGAGGTGCAGCTCCTTGTGGTAGACCTGCTGTGGCGCCGTTGGGAAGATAGCCTCCTTGGTTGTTGTAGGAATGGGGACGCTGCTTCATGGTTGTGATTAGCCTCAGTCCATTTAGCTTTGGGGTGGCCTTGTAGCCTCGGTGGTGTGGTTGTTGTGGTTGTTGTGGTGCACCCAAATTGATAGTTGTAGTCATTTTGAGAGCTTGAGCAGCTAGAACTGCAGGTGGCGTGGTATGGGTACGTGAAGTTTTTGAGGCTGAACTATGAGGGGAGACGAGGGAGAAGGGTTTAACTAACAGAAGCCATGATATTGAGATGGGTGCACGTCGCGCAGTTCGGGGGAAGGTGTCGTGGAGACTTTGTATCTCAGATAACGGAAAGAACGAAGGTGGTGGTCGGGGTGTGAAGTATAGAGGAGTTGTAGTGTAGATGCACAAAGTTTGAGGAAGGAGGAAAGAGAGATGGAAGTGAGTTGCGATAGTAGTAAATAAGGTAGGAGGATCTTTATGCAGCAGCGACAATTGACGGAACTTTGGTCTGAGATTGCCTGATTGAGAGTAGCGCCCTTTTGTCTTATTGGCGAACAAACGCGTTGAAGGCCTCGCCTCCTTAAATGGGAACAGGAACGGACCAAGAATTCAGGACAACAAACAAAACAGAGCATATCAAATCTGTGATTATTAAATCGCCGATCTGACTAAATATCCATTCTGACCATCTTATTATATTTATATAGTTTAATTACATTATTATTATCGGGGTTAAAGCTGTGAGTGGGGTATCACTATTGCCAGAGTGAAGTGAGAGCTTCACACAAGGCATCATCAAGAAACGGCCGTTGTCCTTCTCCAAATCATTACTGCCGCGACCGCCGCGCATGCAGTCGCTCCCAGAGCCACGTACAGGCCTGTCCTGTCTGGAGGCTCTTCCTCGCTCTTTGGGAAGGCGATGCTGGGGTTGATGGCCGATTCAGCCAGCGTGACAAATAGTTCGCTAATGCTATGCCATGTAACGCTGACATGGAGAGGTGCATTCATCATCAGGCCAACGGTGTACTGGTCTGGTTGCTGCTCGCTCCTTTGCGTCGTCTTGTCGAGGTCTGCTTTGAGGGCGACGTAGATGTTGGGAAGATCATCGAGGTGTGGGTACTTTTTCCGCAAATTCACAATGTGAGAAAACGAGTCCGGATCAGAAGAGTCGTAGGTGTAGCAGATGAGATCACATGCCTCCAGTTTCGACGTATTCTCCAGGATCGCCGGTTCTAGCTCGCCAAGCTCCTCCAAAATGAGGTAGCATTGCTTACCGCCCTGAAGCTCTACGCTATTGACGGCGGTACGAGGCTTGATGGTTGGGTGATACAGCGAATCAAATGGCCGATTGAGGAAGGCGTCGAGGAGCGATGATTTCCCAGAGCCTGGGGCTCCGAGAACGTAACACAGCATAACATTGCGCTCAACGCGGCCCGGTCGTCGGCGTCTCTTGCGAGGCTTGGTTACTTTCAGGGCCGCCGTCGTAGTTTCACGCGAACTTGCGGGCTCAAAACCAAGGTAAGCCAGGTACGACAGAGTAGTTTTCGGTTCGACAAATGTTGTCATGCTCCATTGGGCCAGCCAGCCTTGAAGAGTAACTAGACCGGCATCGTTGCGCACTGTAGAGGAGGGAAACGAGGAATCATTCCACGATTGTGGTAGACCAGGGGTTGGAGCAAACAGTGCCGCTAGCTCTTCGTTGCTTAGACCACCGTCGTTATCTTTATCAAAGACCAAAAATAGGTCAACGAAGAATCGGTACCCAGCTGGACTAAGTTCGGCTGAAGCATACTCGGGGACTTCGAACTTTGGGTTGAGGAAGCTATCCTTGAGGCTGAGACTGTCGGTGTACTGGAATGTCCTTAGGATGATCCAAATAGTCTCATGGCGGCCCTTTTCCGCAAAAATCTTGTTTAGGTGTATAAACCCGTCAATGTCAATACCATGGTCCACATTTGATCTTTCGGAGCCGCGTGTTATGGATTGCTTGATGTTTTCAAGATCTTCTGGCGACAAGGGCTTTTGAAAGCATTTGGCCTGGAAGGCATGCATCTCCTGGTCGTTCAAGTAGCCGTCCTGGTCCTTATCACAGAGATAGAAAATCCTCCGTAGAGCTGACACCGCTGAAGGCTTTAACACCCCTTCTTTCGAATCAAAAAGCGGGGCGATAGGGTGTGTAACAGCCTTTTGACACAGGAAGAAGACTTCATTGACATTGTGGTGTTCGCGCGCGCTTGTTCTGATGCAAGAATCGATCTCCTTGAACTCTGCCATCACCGGAAGCATCTCATCTTCAACAACCTGTGCAGTGGTGCCATTTGCTGTAATGTCGGACTTGTTTGCACAAAGCACAACGGGAACGTTGACACCAAGTGACCGAAAGTATGGCATCCAGAACAGAGCTACGCGCTCATAGCTGTAGTGATCCGAGTACACCAGTAGAATAACATTTGACTTTCGGATTTCTTTGCGCAGAGTATTTCTTTCTTGTGGCAGGGCAGATGTATCGACGATTGTCGTGGTAACATTCTCCGGGGTGCCGATGCTTGGTGGGATAGTGATATGCGGCAGAACTGATTGTATTTTATTCGTCACAAAGATGTCTTTCACCAGAGACGTTATCAGGCTGGACTTCCCCGTCCCTTCGTCGCCACAGACACATATGCGCACTAAAACGGTCAGTTATTATTCACCCAAAAGAACTTGTTTAACGCTGCAGCAGGGTTTCGCGGTTACTGACCTGTCGCCATGGAGCCGGCCACGCACACTTGGAGCAACCGTTATAGTTATATGCAGTCTTCACAGACAATCATTGCGATCAACCTGAAGCTTGCGACAAGTCTCCCGGGAGACAGAGTTTGGTCGATGGTTGCTGGTTTCTTCCTTCGAAGGTTGATTTGGGTTGGAACTCCTATCTATCGATTGCGAAAGGGACGCTGGCGGGCAACAGCTCTGTTTTTGACCCACCTTCGAACGCGGCGGAAGCCCGTGCCGGGCTTTAAACGATGTACCCCGTTTTCCACGTGTGGGCAGATACCACGAACACAATGGGAGTCTCCTCGAGGGAATAAATTCTGTTTCGCTCGGATTTTACCAGTATTTTTATAACGGCTTAATACGACAGTGGCAGAATCGTCAGTGCTGCTTGCTATAATAGCGTCATATCAACGATCTCCTCGCTGAGGGAAGGCATGAATGATCGCCAGCTGTTCGAGAACCAGCTCCACTTACCCCACACTGTGCTAGACCCTCCATAAAGGCCTACATACAAGGCAAGGTACTGTGCAGTGCTACCTCGTCAGGAATTGATCCAAGCAATTCAGCCGCCTAGGCACTCTACTTCAACGTCTCGCCCCAATCTCCTCTGTTACGAAGGCACACGACGACGACATCTATATCGCCTGGACTAATTGCACTTTCAACACCCGGGTCGGCGAGCAAAAGACGTCAGCGATCATGTTGTAAGTCGCGCAAGCATTCAATGGCGCAATACGCCGTGGTCCAACATACTGACGAGACCTTGCGACAGTGTCCTGCCGCCTCCTCCTAGATATCCCACACATGCGGCCTACAATGCGGCTATAGCAGCTGGCCAAGTGCCGCCTATGATCGAGACGAACAATATCTTATCTACCCCGACAGGCCCAGAATATCAGTTGCTCGTTGGAGAAGGTCAGCATCGCCACCCGGTGTAGACGGCAATACTGATGAGAACTGGCAGGAACATACGTGCTCAAAGAGGACTTACATCTAGCCACACCTCCTCCACATCCTTCAGAGGCTCCGATTATAAACCCGAATCCTCTCGCCACAAACCCCCAGCCGGCCACCGCCGGAACAAAGGTATCATTACTGTCCCTCAGCACCCGCAATTCAGCACCATCATACTTCAGGCAACGTGCACATTCTAGGTTGAATGCGCCTATACATGAGCACCCGGGTGAAGAACGGGCGTCGGCAGAGTTGAGCAGCGAGGGTGGCGCAGGCAGCCCACGAAGCAGTAACATCACCGGCCCACTGTCTCATGCTTCAACCCCAGCGTTCGGAGAAGGCAATTCATTGCTTTCACCACAAGTAGGCAAAGATGCTTCGAAACGCCGAAAGCCGAAGAACAACATGGCAAAGAGCAACTCCTCGTTCATATCCCGCGTAATCACCAATGAAGGGTTGGCGAAGCGTCTGCAGGACCGCCCATCGGATGGGATATTTGCCTTTGTCAATGTTAATCGAGCCTTTCAATGGCTAGATCTTTCCTCGCCGAACAAGGTAAGACCAACTACAAGTCTATTAAAAGACCATACTGAACTCTATCCAGCAAGATCACCTGACCAAGATACTATTTACGAAAGCCCACTGCTTGTGCCACGATATTAATACCGTGACGAAGAGCGCCACTCACATGGACCTGATTATGGGCTTCTCAACTGGCGAGATTATATGGTATGAGCCAATCTCGCAAAAGTATACACGACTAAATAAGAACGGAATCATCAACGCGACCCCTGTATCGGAGATTCGCTGGATACCTGGATCAGAGAACCTTTTCCTCGCATCACATATGGATGGATCTCTTGTTGTATACGATAAAGAAAAAGAGGAGGCCGCTTTTCTCCCCGAAGAAAAAAGCAACGAGGCTTTAGATGCCATTGTCGCTGCTGATGGCCGCGAAAGCCTGCATATCGAGAAATCGGTCCATTCTAAAAATCAGAAGGTCAACCCGGTGTCGTTCTGGAAATTGTCAAACCAACGGATTAATGCGTTTGCATTTTCGCCAGACAACAGACATCTCGCCGTTGTCTCCGAAGATGGATGTCTCCGAATCATTGACTACTTAAAGGAGGAGTAAGTTGCTCGCATCACCGATCTTTATACTTTTGATTCTAATCAATATCCTAGGCTCTTGGATCTTTATACAAGCTATTATGGTGGCCTCTTATGTGTGTGCTGGTCGCCTGATGGGAAATACGTCCTCACGGGTGGTCAAGACGATCTAGTATCAATATGGTCAATGACCGAGTCAATGATCGTTGCGCGATGCCAAGGACATCAATCGTGGGTAACAGCAGTAGCATTCGACCCCTGGAGATGCGATGACAGGAACTACCGTTTCGGAAGCGTTGGAGAAGATTGCAGGCTATTGCTATGGGATTTTAACGTTGGCATGTTGCATAGGCCGAAAGCTGTAAGTCTGAGCCATATTACATTGCTTAAGAAAAAGGGTTCTGACGCTCCTAGGCATCGGTGCGACACAGAAACAGCGTCTCGTCGCGATTCACGAATGCTCTTCAGAGGGCCGAAACTCAAACCACGACAGCAAGTCGGGTTAGGTCTGATTCCAACATCTCTACGGAAACGGAAGAGGGATTGAAAACCGGGCACCCGGTAGAACCTAAGTCGCGGGTCGCTATACTTCCCCCTGTACTGGTAAGTGCAGTACTAAAATAAAGCTTGGGTGCAACGTCTAACCTAATACAGTCCAAAAACATCGATGCAGATCCTCTTTGCTGGTTAACCTTCACGGAAGAATCGATCATAACAAGCTGCAAAACAGGCCATATCCGAACCTGGAGTAGACCAAGTGATACTGCTGGCACCCCTGAAAAGCCTATTGTATAAATCATAGCATACTCCTCGATTACAACATAAGCAGCTATCAGAGGCCTTGCAACATATTATACGGCTGGCAGGCCCAGCATCAACGGTTTGAAAGCTGAGAGATTGAGATTCAGAATTGTTGGATAAAGTTACCGGCATACTTTATTACAATGCCGTGTTTGAATTGCGGTTGCACATTGAGCGACCAGTCACTGCCACACGCCGCCTCGTGTCTTAATGCCACCGGGTGAACACCAATGGAAGTCAGACAGATACTGGATGAGACATGACCCTTGAGCCATAGGTTCTAAGAATTTTTATGAACTATTATTTAACTATTGAGTGCCTCCTGTCGGCGTCTTGTGATTCTCCGTCTCATATCTCCATTCTCTAATGAGGCTTTTTGGATTACTGAACACTTCCAATCGGGGTCTTGTGATTCTCCGTCTGATGTCCACAATCTCAGCTGGATTACGTGCCATTTTGCGCCTGCTGTGTTGGCATCGCAGCAGAAACGCCCAACATGTGATCTCTAGAGACCGACTAGTTCACAGTTTCATGGACGCGTACGAGGTTTATAAGGCACGCCCAGGCACGACATTGTTACGTAGTGCCCAGCACGTGAAAAAAAAATACCTTGGTGGTATGACATATGACACGACATGACGGGGAACGGGAGTGGTGACACCGGAATGCCGATCGGCTCGGCGCATCTTGGACAGGGACGAGGCCGTTGAAGATTTCCTTCAATGCCGTAATCATGTGGATCCTCGGCTTGAGATTTCTTGGGGGGGTACATAAATCAAATCACGGATCTGGCGGCTTGCTAAAGACTAGGATGGCTATCGCAATTAATTGTTGTTGGGAGTAAGTATTGGGATATTGATAGGGGGCGCAGTATCTCCGATGTGCTTTTCTCACGTAATGCCACGAGTGGCAGCATTGTTGGGAGCATAACGTGAGTCCGGACTTGGCGTTGCGCGTTCCCTTTTCAAACGCTCTTCCAATACCAAGAGCTAATCAACAGCACAGCAGACATTCGAGGCCTTACATAAGTCCATTAGCGGCAAGAACGGGTCCCGGACCAAATCGATTCCCATCTGACATGATGTCCCAAAAAGAAGCGCGGGAAGGGAACATACGACGTACTACTATGTAAACAAACACCGAGCCTTGAACCGGCTATCAGGTATTGGCACCATGCATTACACGATAGAATGCCCCGAGTATGCAGAATAATACTGTAGTCTCGGTGCCGGCTGCAAGCAAAGAGCTGGGCTGTGGACCACAATGCCGGCTTGCCTGCCGAGGCACTAGAAGGGCCAAAGACTTTCCCATACATGCCATACATACCATGCAAAAGACTTTACCAAGGATACTTTGCTCTAATCGCGCCGCGGCGTAACCGGGTCCTGATCCACCAAAGAAACTTTTCTTTGTCCCGTTTTAAATGTAAGGAGGAAGTCAGCCAATGCTAGGCTAAGAATAGGAACACGCCTTTTTTATATAATGAGAGAAGGCCCAACGTCGGATGACGAATTTCTCGCGCCTTACTCCTTTGGAATCTCTTCAATTTTTTATTCGTAAATAGAGATAAGAAACAAAACCAGAGAGATCCCCTCTTCTACTACTCGAGTATACGAGACGAAATATTTTTTGCTTCAATTTTTAGCTGTCAAATCCTTTTGAAGATCTTATAACGCTAACAACGGCCTTATCGTATGCTGGTTTCGCCACCGTTCCGCCCGCCACTACCCGTAATCGGAGAGGTACCGCGTGAAAAGAAAGTGGATGACACAATCGAATGAACCACTGCGCCTGAAACTCGTTTGCTTGAATGAATTTGCCAGCAGGCCTAGCATCTCACCTACATCGCGGCCTCTGGTGACAGGTCGTTACACCAAGTTACTCGCCATGCCAGTATTCAATCCCTTCCAGAGCGTGACGGGTCGCAACAGCGCATCGCTATTTGAGATCAGGTTGGTACACGCGGGCTCCTCCCGCGATGAGCAAGAATTGACAGCATTGCAGGCTTGAATCCGATGTGGTCGTGCTGAGGGGACCGGAAAGTGAGGCTTCGAGCCAGATCCTGCGGGGTGTGCTCGTACTATGTCTCGCTCAACCCCTCAAGGTGGAAGACGTGCATTTACGGCTTACAGGACAATGTAGAGTTGGGTACGTTTGATCACAACCACGCCAGCAGTTTATGGGATCGTTTGTATTAATGGATATGCTACAGATGGAACGACACGAGGCTGACGGGCACGGGAATGTCCAACGGCAAGGTGGATAAAACGACAGAGATTTTGAATCACAGGTGGCCGAATTTTGTCGGCGGGGATGGCTCCGGATCGTCGTCCAAGGGTGTGACGCTGGGCGCCACAAACTACGAGTGGCCCTTCGAGGTAATTATTCCAGGAAGCACAGCGGAGAGCGTGGCAGGGCTCCACGACAGCCATATCCAGTACAAGTTGAAAGCGACAATCGCCAGAGGGCGGTTGGCGTACGACTTGCACGCTTACAAGTCCGTCCGCGTTGTTCGGACTCTCGACCCCGCAGCTCTTGAGCTGTCGCACGCCATGACGGTGGAGAACATCTGGCCTAACAAGATCGAGTACTCGATCGTAATTCCGCAAAAGGCAATCGTTTTCGGGACAGCTATCGCTGTGGATATGAAGTTCACATCGCTATTAAAGGGATTGAAGATCGGCACTGTCAAGTGCCACCTCGTTGAGGTACAAGAATTTTCCATCCCAGGCCCGGCATTTTCGAATAAATCGCACAAGAAGTCGAGGGATATCGAGAGCTGGTCTTTTGAGTTAGATGAGCAAGACAGTTATCACGACGTGCTAGATGAGTCAGGGCAGGGCGGGTATATCGTGAAGGAGGTACTACCTCTCCCCAAGTCGTTGAAGAAGTGTTTGCAAGATTGCGAGACGCATGGCATCAAGATCCGGCATAAGGTGAAATTCAATATCGCACTGCACAATCCAGATGGACACACCTCCGAGGTAATTCTCTCCCAATCTAACTCAAAATGACCATTTCTAACAACTACTAGCTGCGAGCTTCGCTTCCTGTCACCATCTTTATATCTCCTAATGTACCCCTCGATGAAGCGGGCAACCTTCTCGATCAAACGCCGAATCATATTCACACGCTTGATATCGACTCCCACGCCCCTCCGTTATATGGCGAGCATGTTATGGACCAATTGTATGCGGGTATCGACTCTGGCCATATGACTCCATCCGCTTCGTCTGGCATGAACACACCGCTCCACCTACACTCTCGGTCAGGCTCGGTGGAAAATCTTGCATCATTGAATGGCATAGCAAGCACAGCTGTCAGGCCAGATATCCTATCCAGCAGACTGCATAACCTCAGTATGGCGCCCAACACCCCCGGCATCTTTAGACGCCGCGGAGACGGCAGCGGGGGCAACACCCCTCATGTTACTTTCAGCAGCGACAACCTTGTCAATATGGGCACTTCCAGCGCCCCCCATCAACCAAGCGGATACTTTGACCAAGTACCACACGGAGCGACATCGCGAAGCAACCCAATATCTCGTCACCCAAGTGACGAAGACGTGCGCAGTGGCCGCAATTCGGCCATGACTTCCGGTCACCAGACACCGGAGCACATCGATTACTCCGAGCTATCACTGAACAAGGTCCCATCATACGCGACGGCCGTCCGGGCTCCAATACGGAATACGACGCTTAACGAACCGGAACCGCTGCCCAACTACGACATGGCCATCTCCGCACCACCGAGTCCGACAAGGACACATACATTCCCCGTCACTCGTCCATCACACGACCAGTCGAGGAACATAAACAGCGAGCCTGCGACCCCGAGACCCGAGCCGCACAGGCGAAATACCTCGTTGTCGCATCTAGGCCGCTCGGTGCTGCAGGGACGGCGATCGACGGGAGATGATGATGGGGAGAGAAGATTGCAGCTGCTAAGGGCGAGAGGACCTTAGCACTATTAGGCTGTGGATTATACCCATACTTGGTGTAGATAGAAGACTGATTTGAATTTTGTTTTGCGACTGCTTTTTGGGAATATACTTAATAGAATGGGGCACGGCAACGATTAAATGGAATGGTTTGAATGAATGGGGTTAATGGGATGGAGGATATTTTTGGGGGCGTTTGAAGGAATACCACCAAGGGTTTTGGGGTACTCGATTTCTTGGATATAAACACGGCATCACTCCCCTTTAGATTAAATTGGTGATAATTAGATAATGAAACTTAATTTTGGATTAATTCTGAAGCTCTCCCCTTCGCTCTGTTGTGCTACTGTTTTCAAGGTTGCGCAAGGCTGAAGCGGAGCCTTTGGAGGGGTAATTTGCTGGCCCTCCCGCCCCGCACTTTGTGGCTGGGATAATGACGACCTATCAAGGGCCAAGCGACTTGGATTGCCAACATGCTGTTTTCGTGCCACGGCATTCATTCTAACAAAGGGTTTCACGAGGGTTTAGTTTTGTTATAAGAGTTACTTACTGCACTGCACAGCTTCTGCTTCACTTACAGATCCCATCTCTCCAAAGCTCGACGAGTAGGAAGCCCACCACCGCCACGATGTCGCGCCATAAGATTGTCAAGAACATGGATCTCGACGACGAGATGGACGACTATGATGGCGGGGAGGACTATGCCGACGATGGAGCTGAGGGTTCGACACCCCTTCTACATTCTACCGCATGCAGAGAAAGAAAGCCGTGCTAACTCCCTTCCCAGAGCTCACCGAAGAAGACAAAGGTTCGCCGACCCCATATCTACCCCGCTTCTTCCCTCTCGAGATCCAAAGTTGACCACCAACAGAGTCTATGAGAGTAGGCACGATAGCCGTACGCGAAGCTCTCGGCGAAGACGTGCCAGGTATCACCGATAAGGATATCCAAGAGGCGCTGTGGCATTACTTCTACGACGTCGAGAAGAGCGTGAACTACCTCCTGACGTCGCGGACGGCGAAGAAGGATACCGAGAAGAAGAAGAAGGCGAAAGGTGGGTCACTATTTTCTCATTTCAAGCCCGGAGAGATGGCCTGGCGGCAAAGCGAGCTTGAGGGCGTGGGTGCAGGAATGGGAGGTAGCTATGGTTCCCGAGGTGCGTCACCTCGTTCATTTATATTACAGATTGTTGGGGATGGCAGCTAACGGGGTGGCTTTACAGAATATATGGCGCCGCCTCCTACGACTTGTTCGAATCCATTTATACCCGCCGATTTTTGGAAGGATATGGGCTGGTTCAACGTTCCGGATGACAGGCGGACGACCTTTATCGAGCCTTTATATCCTCGTGGTGGTTTAATGGGCGGGAACCCCGACGCAGCTCCTAAAATGACCAAGCTCCAAGCGTTGGCTGCTGCCCGCAAGAAGAACGCCTTAGAGCAGAAGAATAACGCTGGCGCGGGCGACGTGACAAAACCTATGGCTGGCTTGTCACTCGGGGCAAAGCCAGGCAATGATGGAAGCAGCGCCGGTGGTTCAACTTCCTCGCCTTCATCTGGATCTCGCACCGCGTCTGGAAAGGAGAATAGCGTCAAAAAATACCCAGGATTGAAGCGCAAGGATTCAAGTCCCCATAAGCAAGAATCACGGCCACCCGCTTCCGTCCCAGATACACCTAGCCCCCCTCCGATCGAGTCTATACCCGAAGTCGAAGCTGCCCCGCCCTCCGCATTTGCAGCTACCATGTTCGGGGACAGCCCTCCAAGCCTCCGCCGGGCCTCTGCCGCTGCGTTTACTTTGCCATACTCAGACCTCCATTTACAGCCAACTGATGATGCATTTGCAGGGCCCAGCCCCGATGACCAGGTGCTGGCAGCACAGTCGAAAGGTTCGGCACAGCCCGCGATTCCGCGGAGATCATAGATAACTAATCAACTAATGGGAGCAGCTGCGAAGAAGGATAAGCCGCCCGCTAAGACGAGCAATGAGAAGAAGGCGGATCAGATTGCGAGTGGGGTGGAAGCTATGAGGATTGATGATACGCCGAGGGCGACGAGTAAGAATCTTGATGTTTTGGCAGAGTTTGAGAAGAAGAAGTCGAAGAATGCGGCGAATTTTGTGGTTATTGGTATGTTTACCACCAGAGGGTTGGTGGTGCAAGGCTCACAATTTGCAGGTCATGTAGATGCTGGTAAGAGCACATTGATGGGGCGGTTACTGTTGGATTTGAATGTCATAGACCAGCGGACGATTGATAAGTACCGCAAGGAGGCGGAGAAACTTGGTAAATCCTCGTTTGCATTGGCTTGGGTGTTGGACCAAGGCACGGAGGAGCGGAATAGGGGTGTGACAATCGACATCGCAACGAATAAGTTCGAGACGGATAAAACTGCGTTTACCATCCTCGATGCACCTGGCCATAGGGATTTTATTCCCAATATGATTGCTGGGGCTAGCCAGGCAGACTTCGCCGTCTTGGTTATTGATGCTAGTACGGGTTCGTTCGAGTCGGGATTAAAGGGTCAGACAAAAGAGCATGCACTACTAGCTCGCAGCATGGGGGTTCAAAGACTCATCATTGCAATCAACAAGCTTGACACTGTCAACTGGTCTCAAGACCGCTTCGATGAGATCTCACAGCAGGTCTCGGCATTCTTGACTGCTGCAGGCTTCCAGACCAAGAACGTCTCCTTCATTCCCGTATCGGGTCTACATGGTGACAACATCGCACGAAGGTGTACAGAGGAAGCAGCATCTTGGTATACAGGATCAACTCTGGTGGAAGAACTGGACAACTCTGAGCCGGCGATACGAGCCCTCGACAAGCCGCTACGATTTACTATCGGCGACATCTTCCGCGGCGGCGTCCAGAACCCCCTCAGCGTCTCCGGACGCATCGAGGCTGGTTCGCTCCAAACCGGCGATGCCCTACTGGCTCAACCCAGCGGCGAGAAATGCTACATCAAGGGACTAGAAGTCGACAACGAGACGGCAGACTGGTCCGTGGCGGGGCAAAACGCCACAATCCACTTGACGGGTATCGACCCCATCCACCTGAAGGTCGGGGACGTGCTGTGCAGCCCCTCCAGTCCAATTCAATGCATCAAGACCTTCGTGGTCAAGGTCCTGGCCTTTGAGTTCCTAATGCCCTCAGGCATCGACGTCCATCGCGGCCGTCTGCACGCCGCTGGGCGTGTGACGGAACTGCTAGCTACGTTGGATAAGAGCAGTGGGAAAGTCACGAAGAAGAAGCCAAAGATTGTAAGACCGGCGAATATTGCCAGGGTGAGCGTGGAGCTCGAGACGGCGGTGCCGCTGGAGAAGGGACAGAGGGTTGTTCTGAGGAGCGGGGGGGAGACGATTGCAGCGGGGTTGATAGAATGAACAACGTGTTCTGCACCCGTGTCACTTATTGGAACCCTTGCTTTGTGTGATTAGTGATGTTGGTGCCAAGCCGAGTGTGACTGAGCAAGATACAAATGCTACGGGGTGGGTGTCTGGTATTGATGACTGTCGGCTTTGTGGAACTATTTTGGGTAACTGTGTCCTTCCTTCTTCCTCGCCCCTTCCCTCCACTCAATCTTGAACCCCTTTATTCCCGCAGGATCATGTTCTAAAGTGGCTTTGCTGTATTTACTCTAGAGGATTTAGCGGCGAGGCTGAGGATGACGGGATCCCTAGCCTCGTTGAGGTGCTGCTGCATGTCTCACACCCTGCCTCCGTGTTCGAGACGCAAGCAGTTGATTCAGTCGAGCGTGGAGTTGCAGTTTCTGTAAACAAAAGCAACGCGGTAAACAAATATGCAGTTCGCCACTCTGGAGACCGTTGGGATATGGACAGAGTATGAGATATAGAGTTTTAGCCACAGAGGTACAGAGAGTGATACGCGGAGGCGCACAAGAGTCATGCACAGTACTACCAAGAGGAGAGAGAGAGCATACTGGACTCTTCTACTTAGAGTTGCTACACAGGACACGGTGCACTGTACCCCATGCACAACTGATTGGAGAAGGTACATGTCAAGCAATACTGTTTCTGCAGATAAATGAAGTACCTTCTCCGTCATGGCTCAGGCACGGTACATCCGGTGGCGGCACTACCGTGGGGCGCTTCTTACCGCCATCCCTCTCGCGCCTTCGCTAACTGGCCAATCGCAGAGCTTGAAGTAGCCCATAACCTTACTATTAGTGACAACTCGGGAGAGGACACTTTGTCAGTCAGGCCAATGTGAGAATAATAAAGTTCCAGCGACTTCCGTCTCCAAGCATTTTGTTCCTCTCTCCTTCCCACGAACATCCTCTCCCCTTCCCCCCTTCTTTAAACTCGCGACCTGTCCGAGTCTCTCGACAGACAAACAAAAGTAATACGGATCGAACTTACTCGGTCTCTTTTAGAACGCTTATTTAATTCGATTGTCGCAAATACAAAAACCACCACTTGGACTTCAAGCTTCACAGCTGCCGTTCAAGATGGCCAGAGGAAACCAGAGCGGGCTCTTCATGGGCCTGTCTGCCCTCTTCTACTTCGTCCTCCTCCTCTCCCCCCT
Source organism: Pseudogymnoascus sp. VKM F-4246 (assembly GCA_000750735.1). NCBI lineage: Eukaryota > Fungi > Ascomycota > Leotiomycetes > Thelebolales > Thelebolaceae > Pseudogymnoascus > Pseudogymnoascus sp. VKM F-4246. The sequence goes on from JPJU01000274.1 coordinate 17,569, forward strand.
CGCCTTCCTCCAGACCGCCAATGCCTCTTCGGAGCAAGAGCCATTGGCAGCTGAGAGCTATGGCACTGGTAAGCTCCATTCAGGCCACATTTAGCATCGCGCGGTATACTAACGCGTATCTCCAGTTATCGGTATTGATTTGGGAACCACCTACTCTTGTGTCGGTGTCATGAAGGGTGGTCAGGTCGAGATTCTCGTCAACGACCAAGGTCACAGAATTACCCCATCTTACGTTGCCTTCACCGAGGAGGAGCGCCTGGTCGGTGACGCAGCAAAGAACCAAGCCGCTGCGAACCCAAAGAACACTATCTTCGATGTCAAGTCAGTCCCCACCATCAATTATACCCTTTATACGTGGCTTTAACTAACATCCGTCTCAGGCGTATGATCGGTCGCAAGTTCTCTGACAAGGACGTCCAGGCCGACATGAAGCACTTCCCATTCGACGTTGTCCAGAAGGATGGCAAGCCAAATGTCAGGGTTGAGGTCAACGGCAGCCCCAAGTCTTTCACCCCAGAGGAGATCTCTGGCATGATCCTTGGAAAGATGAAGGAGGTCGCTGAGTCTTACCTCGGTAAGAAGGTCACCCACGCCGTCGTCACCGTCCCCGCCTACTTCAACGACAACCAGAGACAAGCCACCAAGGACGCCGGTATCATTGCCGGACTCAACGTTCTCCGCATTGTCAACGAGCCAACCGCCGCCGCCCTCGCCTACGGTCTTGATAAGACCGATGGTGAGCGCCAGATCATCGTCTACGATCTCGGTGGAGGAACCTTCGATGTGTCTCTCCTGTCCATTGACCGTGGCGCCTTCGAGGTTCTTTCTACCGCTGGTGACACCCACTTGGGTGGTGAGGATTTCGACCAGAGAGTCATCAACTTCTTCGCCAAGCAGTACAACAAGAAGAACGACGTTGACATCACCAAGGACCTCAAGACCATGGGTAAGCTGAAGCGTGAGGCTGAGAAGGCCAAGCGTACTCTCTCTTCCCAGATGTCCACCCGCATTGAGATTGAGGCTTTCCACAACGGCAACGACTTCTCTGAGACTCTTACTCGCGCCAAGTTCGAGGAGCTCAACATGGATCTCTTCAAGAAGACCCTTAAGCCGGTCGAGCAGGTTCTCAAGGACGCCAAGGTCAAGAAGGAGGAGGTTGACGACATTGTCCTCGTCGGTGGCTCTACCCGTATTCCAAAGGTCCAGGCCCTCATCGAGGAGTACTTCTCCGGCAAGAAGGCCAGCAAGGGTATCAACCCTGATGAGGCTGTTGCGTTCGGTGCTGCCGTGCAGGGAGGTGTTTTGTCTGGTGAGGAGGGAACTGAGGAGATCGTTCTTATGGACGTCAACCCATTGACCCTTGGTATTGAGACCACTGGTGGTGTCATGACCAAGCTCATCCCAAGAAACACCGTCATCCCAACCCGCAAGTCCCAGATCTTCTCTACCGCCGCCGACAACCAGCCAGTTGTTCTGATCCAGGTCTTCGAGGGAGAACGCACGATGACCAAGGAGTAAGCTTACAGTCACTCACCTATTAGTTGAAGCTAATGCTAACAATTCACAGTAACAACCAGCTTGGAAAGTTCGAGCTGACTGGCATCCCACCGGCACCCCGTGGTGTCCCCCAAATCGAGGTCTCTTTCGAGCTTGATGCCAACGGAATCCTCAAGGTTACCGCTGGCGACAAGGGCACCGGAAAGTCCGAGTCCATCACCATCACCAACGACAAGGGACGTCTTACCCAGGAGGAGATCGACCGTATGGTTCAGGAGGCTGAGCAGTACGCCGATGAGGATAAGGCTACCAAGGAGCGCATTGAGGCCCGTAACGGTCTTGAGAACTACGCTTTCAGCCTGAAGAACCAGGTCAACGACGATGAGGGTCTTGGAGGCAAGATCGATGATGATGACAAGGAGACTGTAAGTTGATTCATTGAAATCGGTGACTTTGAGAACTTTACTAATTCATTTACCAGATTCTCGAGGCTGTCAAGGAGACCACCGACTGGCTCGAGGAGAACGCGGCCACCGCCAACTCCGAGGACTTCGAGGAGCAGAAGGAGAAGCTCTCGAACGTCGCATACCCCATTACCAGCAAGCTGTACAGTGGCGGAGCCGAGGACGGAGAGGATGACTCCGGACACGATGAGCTATAGAGTGTATCATATCCTTTTGGGCGAAAAATAAAATCGAGAGTGCACTCGCGCTGCTGGTTCAATCATGCAGAAGAGTTTCTTTTTTTATGGTGTTGGAGTGTAGTATCTAGACTCATAGCATGCAGGCAGAGAATCAAGCATAAATACACTAAAAGTCTGATCCTTGCATCGTGCTTATGAAGTGATCGCGTGATGTCTTGGTAAAATCTTCTGCCTCTCAGGGTATATTTGTCGCACAATCGACGAGGCTACTCCTGTGATTACATATCTCTTCGATCTCATTAACTTCATGTACACACGTGCATCACCACCAAAAAATGCCACTCTAACCGCCCTCCAATCCCAGCAACCCAAGCCAGCCCATCCCATTTCCCTAAACCTTACTCTCCGGCTTCCTCTCCTCCATCTCCCCCGCACTCTCGACCTCCTTCTCCGAAAAGTTCAAACTCACGCTATTAACACAATGCCTCTCATCCGTGGGCGTCTCGTACCCCTCTCCCTTAAACACGTGCCCCAAATGGCCCCCACAGTTCGCGCATATGATCTCCGTCCTCGTCGCGCCCATCGATCGATCTGTGCGGCGCTCCACGGCGCCCGGAATGCTGTCAAAGTACGCGGGCCAGCCGCAGCCCGACGCGAACTTGTGCGAGGCCGTGTAGAGGGGCGCAGAGCACCCGGCGCAGGTGTACGTCCCCGTCGAGGGGGAGTGCTGGTCGTATTTTCCGGTTCCGGGAGGCTCGGTGCCTTTGTTGCGTAGGATGCGGAATTGTTCTGATAGGAGGGGCGCGTTAGTTTAG
>JPJU01000275.1:0-21318 GCA_000750735.1 Pseudogymnoascus sp. VKM F-4246
TCTCCTCCTCCTCCCTCCTCCTCACCTCATCCGGACTGAGTATCTTATCCCGCCCATACAACAACTTCCCCACCACCCTCTTCCCCCTCCTTCGCGTCTTCACATACGCCTCCAGCCCCACCAGCACCGCGTACGAGCGCGAGATCGAGACGTGTGACATATCCACACCCCCCTCTTTGAGTGCATGCACAAAGGCGCGGAACGACGAGACGGGCGGGCGATAGTGTCCCGACAACGGCGACAACTTATCCAGACGACCATCCTTAATCTTGATCAACCCCGCGGCCGAGATCCTAGAGCCATGCAGGAAAGAAGAGTGCTGAAACGCCCCCGACTGTTTGATGCCTACGTAGAGCCGGAAATTGGTATCGGCGACAAAGATCCAGGTGTTCTTCTTGACGCTGCTGCGGAGGAGCTTGTTGAAGATTGTGGAGGGCGAGACGTGCTTGACTTTCTTGACGCCGCGGGCGTTGTCGAATTTGTCGGTTGCGTAGTGGTGCGCTGTGGCTTCCTTCTCGGAGTCGGAGGAGGAGGATGAGGAAGAGCTCGTACGTGAAGGCTCTGTGGACCTGTCGTGGTCTTCGGGTTGGAACATTGGCGCGTCGCTGTCGACTGGGACTATACCGTGGAGACTGTCTCGGTATTTGGTAGTCGTGTCTATTCTCCTCCCGTCTTTTGCCCAGCACAGCCTCCCAGCCTCATCAATCTTGACAAGATAGTCGAGTCTCTCCTCCTTACTCAAATACCTCACCCTCTCCCTATCCAGCCTCTCCCTCGGGCACCCCGCGCACTCCACCCTCCTTCCCTCCCCATAATCCAGCCAATAAAAGAAATTTTCATTCGTCTCCGACCTCTGCCACTCCTGATGATACGTCCTGAGATTACTCCCATACCGATGCCTCACATCCACCATCTCAAGCCAATACTGCAAATCCATCGTCTTCGCCGACTTCATCCTCTCCTCCTTCTTCTCAGCCCGCAGTCGCCGAATCTCCCCGGCCGTCTCATCACCCCCACTACTCTCACTGCTCGAATCCTCATCATTCGCCGCCCTCCTCACAATCGTCCCAACCTTCGTCCAATTCGCCCTCGCACCACTCAACCGCCAAATCCACAACCGAAGAGTCGAGCGAGGGCGAGGCGCAAGCGAATGAGGCTAGCCGCGAATCTGCAGCTATTACCGTGATCGATGACACGCCGACTGTTGAGCAGGGGCCTTTCAGCGATCCATCACCTGCTGCTGCTGCTGCTGCTGCATCGCCGAAGCCGAAGGGACACGCAAATACTCCTCGGCCTCGGCGTCGTCAAATACCTATACCTCGCCTCCTTAAACGCCTCAACCCACCTACTCCCCGGATCAAGCCCCCACCCCCTCATCTGCCTGCGCTCTCTATACCCCCTATAATTCCTCTGTATCAGCTCCGCCGCGGCATATCTATCGCCTTCCGCCCTCTCATCCTCATAGAGGCTCTGCTGGGCCTTCTCGTCCTCCTTCCGGATCTGCACGGACTCGATGCGCGCGAGTTCCGCGGCGGGCGGGACGGGGAGCGAGTCGATGTATTCTTGGTGCGAGGAGTGGCGCGAGCTGATGGAGTGGTGGTGGCTGTGTTTGCGGGTTTCGGCGGGGCGGGGGGAGGAGGGGAGGACTGTGGAGGGTTCGGTGGATGCGGGTTCTTGTGCCTGATGGACTGGAGATGATGGGCCGATCGGCGCCATGGTGGTGCGTTGGGGGGCCATCATTTGCACCCCGCGTGGTAATTTCAGTTGATGGCGGGGTGACTGAGTTCCTGCCAAGTAAAATGGACGAAAGATAAAAAAAATCCCGTTATCGTTGTGCTAGAAGCGTACTCGATCTCACACTGGCATTCCACTCATGAAAGAAAAGAAGCTTCAAGTATCGTACCACACAGTATATACTCTCTTTAAATCCGAAAGCTCAGTGAGATAAAGAAGCAACGACGATAGAGCAGCCACGGGACTTACGTATCATCCCACCAACAACGTCAGCCTTGCTTTGCGATGATGGGCGCTCCACATGCATGTGTTGATCCCCGTCAGTGGCGCTGCGGGGAACGCGTGGTGTTGGCGGGCTATTTTTACGAGCCTCAAGGCTGGGCAGCCTTGTGATGACGACGCAGAGAGCATCGCCCTTTTTTGCTTCTCGCGGTTGTCATCGCGACGACGACAACGAATATTGATAAAAGATAGACAGCTGAGACGGCACTGCCCGTCTCGCACTTCAATATAACATCGGCCTCAGGACTTCAACTATTATAGATTCAGGCGCCAAGAGCAGCTGTATTACTGAAGCTAACCAGCCATTTCGCAAACGTACTGTACGTACAGAAGTGAAGCCACCCAACAGATCGCAAAAGAAAGATGAAAGATCTAGGCCCAAGATGATGTTTCAGATGGATTATCATTTAGTCGTGTGCTCCTGTACCTAAGCTCGAAACATTTTCCGAGCTAACGCTATCAAGCCACCCACACGGGCGGTATATACAAAACAAAAAGGCCACGAAATGTCTCGCAGGCCTGTACCCAAATGACCCCCAACACCATGTGCAGCCCAATTATGTAAATAGAAAGTCCTTCATGACAGGCGAGCTAGAGAACTCGGGATTAAGAAGTACACAGCTGCGAGAGGAAAAGTCAGCATGCGTCAAAGGCAGTTCTGGGATTTCGGTTCGGCATACTTTAGAAAATACTGTAGTCCAGTCCTCCGCTGGTCCAAGAACTTGGGTCGGAATTTGGAGACGACGCCCTTCGGAGGTAAGGGCGGCATGGATGCTTCGGAGAGCGGGAAGGTCATAAGGAGGTTGCGCCGCAGCGTGTCGAACTCCGAGTACCGCTTTCGTATGTTTATTTTGCTCCCCTATAGAAAAAAAACTGTCAGCAACGGGACATGTGTACAAGGGATGGATAAGCTGCCTACACTCAACGTCTCTATCGTTATGTTCCACACGACAAATGCGCCTATGCCCGTCCTATTGCCATTGACCACGGCATGCTCATCAATGGTGACACTCTTTGCCCAGCACGCATCATTGGAGTCCGAGTATCCGGTGGTATTATCGTGCAGCGTGATCCCGCCGTGTAGCACCGAGTCTACCGAGACCTGAGACGCGCTGCGCTTGTGCGACTGGACCCAGTAGGGTGGTGAGGAGATGGGGGATGTCTCGGTGGGAGGCGGGAGGGCGGAGGTGGAGGTGGAGGTGGCTGGGAACGTCCTGCTTTCGTCGTCGCCATGGTCGACGCTTTTGAATCCGTGGATGAGAAGCCTGCGATCGCCAGCTACGTCCATCGATTAGCTGCTCGGGATGGCGCACGGGTAGATGGGCTCCGAGAGGGCTTTGGTGTTTGCGTCGTGGCCTCTGTTGACCAGACGGGCCGGTGAGACTCCAGAAATGTGAGACTCGATATTTGGGTAGTTCGCGCTGCACCCCTGTCGCCACCACGTCAGCCGGTGTCGCTGGGAAGACAGGCTGGCTTTGGGTAGGTCGTCGGGCACAACAGCAGTCGCAGAACAAGCCGTGCTATGGACTTAAAGCCTGACGATTGGAGGTTGGTAGCGACCAAGGTCGTAGAGATTGGATATACATGTGGGTGTTTGGAGATTGTTGGGCTATCGCGATTCAAGAATCTGGGGAAGGCACGCCCCAAAATTGCGACGCCATCCCCGAGTTAGTCTAGCGGTAGGTTATAGTAGCAGGGGTTAGTGGTGGTTAGTGTGTAAATGCCGAGGAAAACGAGGCTCTGCCAGCCTCGCCAGTGACCGGGGTTTTTATTGGCGGGCAATGGGAAATTCCCTGTTGACAAGTAACAAGGATGCTCTCCCGAGTAATACGACAGGTAATACGACAGGTAGGACGCTATTTTATTTTCCAACAGCCACTCAGTCAGTGCTCAGCCATTTTCTGCTCAGGGGCACCAACTTCCGGACTAAGCGCCCATTCCCACAATCGGCTCTACGCCGAGCTCATGGATTTGGTATCTTTCACGTTCACGGCACGGCACGGCATCTATTATTATCGTATTTGCCACATACTGTACTGTATCTATGCCGACTATATGCTTCCCCTCCGTATGTCGTGCAGCGAAGCAGCCCTTCTGCCAACCCCGCGTGTCTGAATACGAAGGCCGCCTCCAATCACACCGGGATTAAATCGCCGCCGGGAGATAGAGTAAACAACCCTGTCTGCAGCTGCAACGAGCTTGTTAAAATACACATTCCCCATTGGGCTATCTATCAAAAAACATCCACATCTACCCACACATCCCTGACTTCTTGATTGGCACGTCTCAAAAACATTACTCCCGACTCCAGACTATCCAGACTATTATGAGACTACTTGTCTCTAGACCTCCTGCCTCCGTCCTCCTGCGTCCAACTGCGTCCTACAAACGGCCCTCCAACAGTCCCACTGCGTCCTGATAGAGTGCACTTTTGTGCGGAGTACGTGCTTATACGAAGCCACCTTCCGTCATTCCCGCCACCTTCTGTTTATTTTTACTACTTTTTTTTATGCCGTGCGCCAGCCATGTGCCAAGGGTGTGCGAGGACTCACTCATCTCACACAAATCTCACAAATCTCATACACAAACTCTTCTTTCACTGCCCGGAATGATGTAAGGTGGTAGGCAATTTGAATCATGAGCCGGGATCTACACGGTGAGATTGTAGGATGTGTGCGTGGGTTAACTGCAAACGTACACAGGGTGACAATCTATCTGTGGTAGCTTCATTATTCTACTCGTATCAGAGTCTGTGCCACTCCAATATTGTACACCTTTATACACGGTATACACACTATACACACTATACACACTGTAAACACCGCATATTCTGTGGCGCTCGGGCTGCTCTGCGGCTTGGTACAGTATCAATCACGGAGCAACTGTCCCACTTCGCCGTACTCTGTATCTCCTACCTTAATGAGCTTCTTCTATCCCTACTCCACCCACTCCTTCCCTTCCCTCCTTCTCTTCCTCTTCTCTCTCTTCTCCTCCATATCCCACGATAGACTCCATCCTCTAATTCCCCAGTCACTCGCTGTCCCATTCGTTCGCATTGCGCCTCTTTGTTACTCTTAATACCTTCGTTTTTCGTTTCGTGTGCCCTTGAGATTAGTTTTCCGCTTCGACCAAATTACCTCACAGATCGTACGTCCTCCGTCTGACTCTACTGCGACGCCGAGTCAGTCCGCTGCTCAATTTGTGCAAAACGGACGTGTCATAGGAATATGCATAGCTAACATTGGTATCAGTAGACTATTCACCTTCCTCTACGCACACATACCCACGCTTCACCCCTTCATACACAAGATCACTCAAGATGTTCTGGGCAAAGGTCTTCGGCGTTGCCGCCCTCGCAGTCACCGTTGCTGCTCAAGAGCAGTACCATATTGACCCGGAAAGCGTGTTAATCTCTACAAGAGGTTTGCATCCCCGACACCGAGACACCTTATACATATACTGACTACCTCAGATGTCTGGTGCAATGACCAAAAGAGCACTTGCCCGCTGTTGTGCACCCAGTACCCAGGTGGCTCCATGACGACCGCAGCAAACGACTGTGACCCCGTAAGAAACCCCAGCACGCACTGGCAGTCACCCCAGCCCATCTAACACACTCACAGAAAACCCTAACATACGACTGCACCTGCGGCAACGGCCTGTCCCCCAACATGACCGAGTACAGCTTGACCATCCCCTTCCACATCTGCATCGAATGGGGCCAGCAATGCATCGCTGGCTGCGGCGGCGTCAACACCTGCCAGGCCGCCTGCACCGAGCAGCACCCCTGCGGTGCCCTGGACCCCTCGCGCGTCAACTCCACGGCCACCACCACCAGCGGCGCACCAGCAGCAACCAGCACAGGCCCAGTCGTCCACGACGGTTTCGGCACAGACAGCTCGGCTGATAGATCGACCGTGGCCAACCCCAATGCCGCCCGCGCCGCCATGGATATCGGGAAGAGCTACGGCCTGTCGATTGTGTTTGCTGGTATCTTCGCGGCCTTTGGATTGTTCATGTAAGGCATGGCGACTTTTGCTGGGTTTTACGGACACGACGACGACTCGAACTCTTCTTTTCATACACATCTCCTCACCACACTACACTGCACTGCACCGAACGGCATGGCTCGTTCATTTTTTGTTTCTACGTCGCGCTTTGGGCATACTCTCACTTTAGCGCTGCATATAATTCCAGTCCTTTCCGCGAATGATAATTGGGAGAAGGGGTCCCGGGAGTAAGTAATGTTGCCATATTGAGGCAGGGAGGGGGGGATGCGAGGGGCAAAGTTGGAAAATGGTGCCTGGGGGGGACAGTAATGCAGGTTGTTGTGGAGTGGGAATTGTGACGCTTTTTTTTCTTCAGAGCTTTAGGCGTTATTTTACCTTTTGCCTCTTGGATTTTTTTGCTTTTTGATTTTGCGAGGTGTCTGGGTTTTCGTGTCGCGCAAACAGATTTTTTTCTGGTTTGTTCAGGTCAGAGCAAGTAAAAGCATTCTTTTGCGGCCAAGTTAGTTGGCAACAAAGATCAAGTTTCCATCATGTCGACTTGCTTCCTCATCTTCATCCCAACATCACGTGTGATCTTCATGCCAATAACAGACAGGCAGTCCCTTTGCCGGTGATAGAATCAGTGGAGCCAGTATGTATTTGTACTGTGTTTCCTATCTCGTCAAGGATCCATTGTTTCCCGCCGAGCATAACCAGAAATAGAGTGTTCTAAGTCACATGCCAAACCTCAACAAAATTACCACTCGTGACGACTGATGCGGTTTAGTGGCGGGGGGGTGTGATCGAATCTCAGGGTCGTCCCTGGCTTGCACCGGGAGGGAGCGAACACCAAAAATTTAAGGTGCACCAGTGATTTGGAGAGTTTGCTGCAGTGTGTCTACTGCTAAATTATACCCGACACCGCCAACCAGCCTCTCTCGTCCAGCATACTCAACCCTTTAATATTCTATCCTCGGCCCCTCTTCTTCCTATAACCCATACATTTTTGCTTGGAAAGAATAGCATGCCGCTGCTATATAAATCCGTATTTGCTCTCTAAACTCTCCTACAACTCTCCGCCAACCCTACAACTTTCTCCAGAACACACAGCACAGACGACACAAAACACCCCTGTGCGCGCCCAGCAAGTCCCACCACAGTCCCACCTCGGCGCACAGCGCGCCCAGTGGCGATAGGACCGAGCTCGACAGACGAGAATAAGCTCAGGCGGTGCCCATAGCTGAACGGGGGGGGTGTGCGCACAGCATACACATATTTCGTCCTAAACCCGCCTCTCTCTCAACCGGAGCCGGATCGGGAGAAAAGAAGACGCACAAGCGGGCTGGCCACGATGTCTTCGAGCAAAAGTAAAGCCCATTTGAGGCTCCGTTCAGACTCCAACCGGACGACCTTCACTAACATGCTGGCGAGTGTAGAGGCTGCTGCGGCGGAGTCGCTGAGCGAGGATGCGCTGGTCCATCTCAAGTCGTACAAATACTCTAGCGTCGATGAGAGCTATATCTCGAATTATATCTTAAAACACTACGTACGTTCACAACAACACATCTGGGGCTTGGAGGCATGGAGATAACCGGTTAGCTGACACACGGGGATACAGTGGAATGCGTGCGTGGAATTCCTACCCTTGTGGCTGGCGCCGAACATGGTGACGCTGCTGGGATTCTTCTGCATTATCAGCAATGTGATTTTCCTCGTCATATGGCAACCCGAGATGAACGGGCAGGTACGAGCACACACCCCCCCGATTCCCCAGCGCGAGCTACAGCTTATGCTCGAATTTAGGATCCGTCATGGATCTACTACAGCTTCGCCTTCGGCCTCTGGGCCTACTCGACCATGGACAACATCGACGGCAAGCAAGCGCGCCGCACCGGCACCTCGAGTCCCCTCGGCGAGCTCTTCGACCACGGCATCGACTCCCTGAACTGCACCCTAGCCAGTCTCCTCGAGACCGCCGCCATGGGCCTCGGCAACTCCAAGGCCGCCATGTTCACGGCCCTCGTGCCTTGCATCCCCATGTTCTTCTCGACATGGGAGACATACCACACGCACACCCTGTACCTGGGCGTCATCAACGGCCCGACAGAGGGTCTCATCATCGCCTGCTTGATCATGATACTCGCTGGCCACTTCGGCCCGGCCATCTGGACACAACCCCTCACCGACTTCTTCGGCACGGCGTTCTTCCCTTCCTCCCTCTCCGCCCTCACCTTCCGTGACGTCTGGGTCGGAATTATCGTCCTCACCCTCTTCGGCACGCAAATCCCTTTCTGCGTGCTCAACGTGGTCCGCGCCCGCCGCCGCGACGGCCTTCCAGTTGCCCCGGTATTTCTAGAATGGACGCCAATGATTACCTTCACCGTCGCCGTGAGCGCCTGGCTGCTCTCCCCGCACTCCACCTTAATGGCAGAGAACCACCTCGTCCTCTTCTGCCTCACCATGGCCTTCGTCTTCGGCCGCATGACCACGAAAATCATCCTCGCCCACCTAACGCGCCAACCCTTCCCCTACTGGACCGTGATGCTGTGGCCCCTCGTCGGCGGCGCCATCATCTTCAACCTACCCATGCTAGGCCTCCCGCCTCTCACCGCCAGCATGGAATTGCTGTATCTCCGCGCGTACTTTGTGTTCGCAGCCGTGGTGTATTTCCGCTGGGCGTTCCTGGTGGTGAACTCCATCTGCGGGTACTTGGGCATCAACTGCCTCACGATCCCGGAGATGAAGGCGAAGGATTTGGAGAGGGAGCGGAAGGCGGCGGAGACGAGTAGGAGGGGGGAGAGGCTGAGGAGCGCGAGTTTGAGGGGGGGGAAGGCGTATGTGGCTGATGCTGGTGGGAAGGTGAATTGAGTTGTGTGATGAGGGGGAGCTCTTGGTGTGGTGGTGATGAATATAGCCCATGCATGACGGTCGGAGGAGGGGTGGATATAGAAAACGGAGACTTAGAAGGGCCTAGAGGGGGTCATTCATCAGTTCTGTTGGCGGTGGGAGAGCGAGTGAGTTTGCATAGCGAGCGAGCGAGTTGTGGTTCCTGCGTCGGTGCGAAGAGAGAGAGAACCATTGAGGGAGTGTGAAACAAAAAATGGATATTGAGAGAGACGAGACGAGGTTTTTTATGGCTAATGATGAGAAGTTATTGAGGTTATACAAGGAAATTTTGGTTTAATACAAATATTATAAACTGCCATTGGGATTATATATTTTTGGGGGGTAAAGGGCAAGATGGTGTGTGTGGTGGTTTGGGGGTGGTGTTAATATTTGTTTGATCTCTCGTGTATATTATTCGCCGTGCTTGGTGCGTGAAGGCGGCATGGGTTGTTCAGCCTGACGAGCGGGGATTCGGTACACCCACCTGCATGAAGTGATGGGTTGGCCTCACGAAGGATTTTGGGGCCTTAGCTGAGCACGAGAGGATATCTCGAAACTTGATGGCTTGCATCTCAAAGCTGGACGACTTGCTCCGCATGTTTGAATTTTGAAGCCTGAGGACTTGCTCCGCACAACTTGCAACTCGCAGTGGATTTCGGAGCTGTATCGCTGGCATCTCACGGTGATTTTGGAGCTGGATCGCTGGTATCTCACGGTGGATTTCGGAGCCTTGTCTAGACACTCCAGAATATTTCACGGTTCTGCTTGAGTGATTCTCGCCATGTCCGGAGCCGAGGCTGGACTCATAATTGGCCTTATTTCAGGAGTCATTGCAATCGTCGATGGTACCAAAAAAGTCTACGATGCCGCAAAAGACAGCCAGGGTCAGCCCGAAGCTTTCCGCAGAGTTGCTTCACGGCTTCCACTCGTTCTGAGTATTCTCCAAAAGGCGAAGGCAGATGCTGCAAATCTCAGTGAAGATGCACAGGAAGAAGCGGAGCCCACCATGATAGCTTGCCGGGAGAAGGCTGAGAAGCTTCAGAAGATATTCTCTAAAGTTATGCGCAAAGATAATGCGGGGTGGTTTGATCGATACAAACAAGCTGCGAGCACGCTTGGCAAGGGAAACAAGGTAGAATTGTTGATGGGGGGGATTCTGAAGGACATCCAGGTGGTGGCATGTGACAGAATAATGAGGACAGCGACTGAGGGCCAGGTTAGGGAGATCGCAGATGCCATCAAGGAAATGCGCGAAATGCCTTCTTCAATCCCTAATGAAACTTTGACCCTCAATCAGGCCCACGGTGGCAGCGGACATAACATTGCATACACTGCAGCAGGAACCCAGGAAAATTATACTGGCAACGGATCGATTTATAAGATCAATGGGCCTGCATATTTTAGTAGGTTTTGTGTCATGTTATAATATATGAAGTGTGGATAGCTGACTTTGATTTAGGTACGGCGATGAGCGAAGAAAACACCGAATGTTTGCGTGCCTGGAGACTGACCGACCCAAGGGAGGACAGAAACCGAATCCTAGCTAGTAAAAACCCTCTGCTCGAGGGCTCTTGCTCATGGATTTTCGAAGATCCTACCTTTACGCGCTGGTGGAACGACGATGACTGTCAAATACTTTGGATCCGTGGAAATCCTGGAAAGGGGAAGACAATGATGATGATGGCTCTTATCGACGAGGTCTCACAACGACTGGAGTTGAGCCCGACGTCTGGCATGCTGTCGTACTTCTTTTGTCAGAGTACTATCAAAGATCTTAGCAATGCGAGTGCCATTATTCGTGGGATAACATATCTCTTATGTGCGCAGAACTCGGAGCTTGTCCAGCACCTACGCAAGAAATATGACGAAGCCGGCGATAAGCTCTTTGAAGAGCTCAATATGTTCCACTCGCTCTGGGCGACACTGATGGAGGTGCTGCGAGACTCAACTGTACCCAAATTCTACATCATGGTCGACGCACTCGACGAGTGCGACCAGCAGTCACTGGAAACCTTTCTCCGCATTCTACTTCAAGGGGTGCCTGGCTTGGTAAATAAGGTAAAGTGGGTTGTAACAAGCCGGAATGAGAGGGGTATTATTGAGAATTTTCGATGTGCTCGCCAGAGCCACGATATGAGTCTTGAATTACATTCGTCGAATGTAGATAATGCTGTCAAGTCGTTCGTCAACTTTAAGGTCCATGACCTGGCAACACGGAAGAAGTACACCAGCGAGCTTGAGATATATATCCGAGATTATTTGAATCAACATGCAGATGGAACTTTCCTATGGGTAAGCCTCGTGTGTAAAGAGCTTGAAAAGGTCAAATTATGGAAGGCACGGGAGGCCTGTATTAAGTATCCGGCAGGACTGAATCCTCTATATCAGCGAATGATGGAGTTGATCCAACTGGACGGGGACAAGGAGGAGATGTTGCAGGTTCTCAGAACAATGACACTGGCTTGCCGTCCTCTGGACTTGAGCGAGCTTGGTGTTCTGGCCAAACTCCCACAGGATTTAGCAGCTAATGCAGACGCGGTGCTCGAGTTGATCGAATCCTGTGGCTCATTTCTCACAGTGCGTGACCAGGTGGTCTACTTCGTCCACAAATCGGCAAAGGATTACTTTACTACTGGCGGTCACTCGACGACCATCTTCCCACATGGCCAAGCTAGAGCGCAGGGTGAGCTAGGATACCGGCTCGTCTGGCTAATGTCGGATTCGGATTCGCCGCGTCCCTTAACGAGAAATATTTGCAACAAGAGCGTGGGGACTCTTCGGGAAGAAATGGACGATGCGGACATATTTAATCGCCTTCCTACATATATCCGGTACGCATGCTCCTTTTGGGTCCACCATCTCAAGGAGAGTGGCCTTTGTCTAAAAGACAATGACCAAGTACATCAATTCCTACAAGAGCACCTCCTCCATTGGTTAGAGGCGCTCAGCCTCTTAAGAAAGTGCCGCGATGCAATCTTGATACTGTCAAGTTTACAGAATATTCTCAAAGTTGGTACCTCCTGGTGCATTATAATTATAGATGCTAATGACAAAATAGGCTCGCGGTCACTCCACCGAAAGCTCTGCTTTGCTGGCGATTGTATCGGATGCCCAGAGATTTGTTCTTGAATTTAGCTCGATTATTGAAGTTGCGCCACTTCAGACTTACGTAGCTGCTCTAATGTTTGCTCCAACGAAGAGCATTGTGCGGGATGCATACCATAAAGACATGCCCAATGCAATATGGATCACATCTAGCATGGTGTCGGATTGGAGGCCTTGCTTACAGACGCTCGAAAGCCCGGGTGGGCCCATCAGAGCAGTCGCGTTTTCGCCAGACGGCTTGAAGCTGGCCTCGGCCTCTCCAGGGCAAGGCAAGGTGCACATCTGGGACGCAGCAACAGGCACAATGCAGCAGACGCTCAAGGGCCGCATCTTCGCTTTCTCGCCAGACAGCTCGAAGATAGCTTTGGGTTTAGAGAGCACTGTGCAAATCTGGGATCTCGCAACAGGCATTCTACAGCAGACGTTTGAGAACGGTGATGTTCCAGTGCAAGAAGTTGCGTTCTCATCTGATGGCTTGAAGCTGGTGTCAAGTTTACGTAATTCACTGAACTGCATGGTGCAGCTCTTCGACGTAGAGACGGGTATACTAACGCAGACGCATCGGTTTGACGGCCACACTGACAAGTCTACCATGACGTTATCACCTAACGGCTCAAAGCTAGCATTGTCAACTTCCAACACCATGCAGCTCTGGGACCTAGCGACAGGCAGACTACAACATACAATTCAGTGCAGTAACGCCAGTTCCATGCGAATCAGAGTCACGTTCTCTCCAGATGGGTTGAAAGTTGCGACGTTTTCGTTCGACAAATCAGAGTTCTGGGACGTAGCGACAGGCATGCCACAGCTACTGCAGACACATAAACACAATTATTGGAATGCCCAGGCAGTCGCATTCTCACCTGATGGCTCGAAGCTAGCAACGTCTCCATTTACTCTTTTGCATGATCACATAGTGGAGCTCTGGGACGTAGCGACAGGTACACTAAGGCAGACGTTTCAGGGCCATACTCTCTTTGTCAATGTGCTCGCATTCTCTCCAGATGGCTTTAAGCTAGCATCAGGTTCAATGGACTCCATACTGCTAGCATCAGGTTCAATGTACTCCATACTGCGGCTTTGGGACACATCATCAAGCGAGTTACAGATGCACGCGAGCCATATTGGGGACGTTAGGGCAGTATCATTCTCGCCAGACAGCTTAAAACTAGCGTCAATCTTATTCGACGAAGTGCAACTCTGGGACGCACTAACAGGCAAGCTACATGAGACACTTAAGGGCCATACTGGCGATGTCAATGAAATTGCGTTCTCGCCAGACAGCCTAAGGCTAGCGTCAGCTTCAGATGATAACACAGTGCGGCTCTGGGACATAGCCACAGGCTCACTCCATAAAACATTCACAGGCCACACCAACAAAGTGGAAGCAGTTGTGTTCTCGCCCGATGGCCTGATGCTAGCATCAGGTTCACGTGATAAGACTGTGCGGCTCTGGGATGTAGGGACAGGCACACATCAGCAATTGCTAGGTGGCGATGAAGCCTATGTCTCTGCAATTGCGTTCTCGCTAGATGGCTTAAGGTTGGTCTCAGCTTCATTCTATGGTAAAGTGTGGCTGTGGGATGTAGGGACGGGCGAGCTCCAGCAAACATTAGACACTGCCAGTTTTGATCCCGATGCAGTAGCCCTTTCGCTAGATGGCTTAAAGCTAGCTGTTTCTTCGGAACGTCAGCCCGAAGTTCAGCTCTGGGACTTGGCAACAAGCACGCTGCAGCAGACCATCCAGGGTACTGGCGTAATCACGACAATCACATTCTCTGCAGATGATTTCCTCCTCCTTACCAACACAGGTCCACTAAAGATTGGTTCGCCTGAAGCTTCTCCCGCACAATATGATTCGCCAGTTCTATCGGTAAAAGACAGTTGGATTACTGTTAGGGGAATACCTACCATTCGCCTTTCGCATGAATATCAGAACGACATTGTAGCTGCCCAGGACAACCTTCTTGCTATAGGGTGTCACTCGGGATATGTTCTAATCGTCAAGGCAGACTGAGCTTCGCGAGCTCTCTGTCTAATCACAGGATCTGACTACTCTTTGTTCACAATACACAGAACTACGCTATACTCACGCTTGCAAACCTTACCAGCGCGTCACATAATTATAAGCTGGTCTGTGGACGTTTCCAAGCAATTATGCGACTAGCCAGCCAGTTAGCCAGTCCGAAGGCCGTCCTGAACCTAGGACCAGGCTTCGAACCATACGGTTGAAGTTATAGAACAGTAAATATAAATAGACAGTCGTATATCAGTTATAATATTAAATGGTCTATATATTAGTAACGGTTACTATAAGAGGACTATTATCTCCATAAGATAGTCTTATGACACTCTTTACGTATTCGGTATATGTTTATAGCTTTATACATTGACACTATTATTAAATAATTACATTATGATCGATTTGAGTAAAGTTTACCTTAAGGGTAACCGTTGCTACCTAAATATACCTGTGTACGTTGTTAAACACGCTACTATATGACAGAGATAAAGAGCCAGAAATATAAGACAGTTCTCGTCAAAAGAAGTATCGCTTTCAGAAAATCAAAATGTATATGACTGTTATATAAGACCCTTCCTGGCTCCACCTGCAGTTTAGACGGCCTAAGCAAATTTGGCAGTTTAGGCGCTTCACACGGTATCGGGACCGTCTTCAGACCCCCCAGCATACATGTGTGCGCCAGTAAGGTATATACCTCCCCTCAACCAAATCATGCATATACCCCTGAATTTAAAAATTTCAAGCTAAATAATTTCATTGAACGGTTCTCAGTCCCGCCACTCACGTAGCAGAACCGTCCATACTGTGCACTATGACCGCAATGCCTCATTCTGGGTCTTCATTAAACCAACTCCACCCATGCCACCAATATATGAAAACAAATCTAGACCCCACCCCCCTGTCAAAACTCCCAATAAAACCAGCCCAGTACCAGCCCAAGACTTCTCTGTGTGCTTGTTGTACAAGTTGCTAAACAAGCCCCCACCCCCCCACAACGATGGCTGTGTGCCGTCTATCTTAATAGATTCGCAAAAATAGTTACCTTTTCAAGCTCGACCTCTTGACCATTCGCCGCCTTAGACGCTCCCTTGGATAGTGCAGCGATCAGTTCCACCTCTATTCTGTTCACTCCTGGCAAAAGACGTGCCTCAAACAGGGGGTTTCTGTGGTCTACTGGCTGTCCTGGGACCTGAGGCATTGCGACCAGACGTTGGGTGCCTGAGGTCACAAAGAGCTTGTGCTGGCGCTCCATCAACGAATCGGCGATAGTCGGCTTGATCTGGAGATAGTAATGTGTATGCGGCAGGTTAATGGTGATGCTTTGTTGTGTCATTGTCGGCGATGGAGGTAGGTCCATGTGGAAATGGCGGGTCAGGTGGAGCCCCGGGTGCGTGGATAGATGCAGGTTTGTTATCATAGAATCAGATGCATCTAACTTGGTTAGTTCGGATTATTCATATGGGATGGAGTTGCTTACCTTTTCCGGGAAGACGCCACTTGGAGTCGAATGTTGGAACTGGCGGTGGTTGATATGGAGAAGGCTGCATGCCGTAGCCTGGAGCAGCCCCGTTCAGATGATGTCCATTCGCCGTCACTGCAGGACCGAGTCCCGTTGGAGGCGCCATGTTGACACCATTCATCTGCGTAGCTTGCAACCCCTGGGTGCTGCCCATTTGGCTTAACGAAGAGGGCTGCATAGCAGGAGACGGCCGGTCCTCGCTCTTTACTGGCGCAGCTACCGAAAGCGTGGGAGAGTTTACAGATATGCTTCGTCCCCTATCAATATGACCAACTGCCGAAGCTGGGCGGGCCAAGCCTCCAGGTGTGGCACCATTTGCGACGGGTGTGGCACTCGGGGGCGTTTCCCTGGGCGACTCAGCAGGGCTTCCTTTGGCGCCCATGCGTAGCATTATCTTCGGTCCAGTTTCTGGAGCCGAAACCTTCAATTTGAGCTTCTGCTGCGGTGGCTCCTGAACGACCTTCTTTGCTGCGGCAAGGCGTTTGTTGAAAAAAATCTATGGAAATTAGCATCGGACATTAAAGAACTTCGAGTTAGCTTACCTCAAGGCTGTCAGCAAGTGCGGAAATGTCGCTTCCATCCTCGTTGTAATGCTTAGCATTTTTCCAGATGGATGAAACCTCCTCTTCAAAGGCATCCCAGCTTTTAAAATCTGAAGTGCCAATAGTTTCACTTCTGTTGTGACTACCGCGTATGTGCTTCCTCAGCGTATTGAAGCTGACAGGATGCGGGATTACTTGATAGTAATCTCTAAGCTTGCGGTCTGGAAGTTTGATAAATGGCTCAAAGGTTGGATATTCATCACTGCATAGCAAGTTAGTGGTCATTCTCAAACACAAATTAGAAAACGTACTCTTCATCCTCCTTGTAGTGAGTCAACTCCTCAACAATCTTCTCTTGGGCTTGCTGGAAGTTCAGACCATTGAACGAACCACCGACTTTGAAGACTCCATCGGAACCACCAGGAGTTGAAGTGGCTCGTCGCTGCCTCTCCAGCTCAAAGGCTGCCGGGTTCTTCGGTGGACGCCCTGGCTTTCGCTTGGCAGCAGAACCGGTGATAGGAGCCTCTGATGTAGGCGTCATGGAAGCTTCCACCTCTGTGCCCGTAACCTCATGGTCACTTTCACCTTCTGCGTCGATATCTTCTACTGCAATCGCAGAACCGTCGTTGGGAATTGGTGTTGGGAACGACTGGTATTTAGGGTCCTTATATGCCGGGTTATGCTTTTGCATGAAAGCCGTAACAATCTTGCGGATCCGCTCAGCATCTTTGTGTATTAGAGACTCTCTTTCGTTGTAGTCTTTGGCATTTTGGACCAGACGTTTCCAGTAACTCTCCAGCGATGTAAGCGTTGGGAATTCGCGGTTGTTCAGCTTGGCCTCAATCATATTGATGGCGATAGGCATCTTTGTCCTCTTAAAATAATCGGGAATGGCATCTCTACTGGGTAGAGTGAGGAAGTCATTAACTGCGGGTCGACCTCTGTTGATAATTAGTATGGATTCCTCAGACCCCAAGGAATAATGCGCCGTGTAAAGAGGGTAGGGACGGTGTTGGTTATCATAGTTGACAACCCCCTCATGGGTATATTATATCGGAGCATCTCGTACCTCTTGTCTCTGGTATTCTTAATCGTTTCGAGCAGTTCGAGGCCAATCTGGGTCGTTGCTTCTGGCGTCTCTCCATTACTGGGAACGGAATCCTAAAAGAGGAAAACATATTAGCAGCTGGCCTCATTACTTTTATCCCGTACGGGTATCTGTGGAGAGCTTCGGTAGAGTGCGTCTAACTCGAGGAGCTCATCGACCTCCGTTTGATAAGGCCCGAGGTGGAGTGGGAGCAAGCAGCATGCGTCATGGGCAAGTATTTCCCCTGTCGCAACCATCCGTCGTTCCAATTCAACAACACATTTACTTCGCAACTGGGGCAAGCAACAACAAAGAGCAGCGGGCTTACCGATATCTTACGCCTCTTTGCGCCACGGTCGTCCAAATCATCCGCCGTAGATGCAGCACCGTTGGCCTTGCGCTTCGAATCCATTGTTGCGCCTGTGCAATCGGTGTCGCGTAAAGTTGGCGATTACAAGGCACACGGTATCGGAGCTATTCGAGTATGTTGCGCCGGTCAATGAGTTGAATTGTAACTGGCGTCAAGCCGTTGAAGCGCGCAAAGATGGGGGTTTTGACGCGATTATTGTGGTAGGGATGATCGGAATTGGAGAGGTTTCGACGCGCGCACGGCAAGGCGAAGGCGACAGAGCTCCAGAATCGACCCGTCCAAGACAAGAAGAGCGTCTGTGCACACAGATGTGTTCTCACTTTGCGCTCAGAGAACCGATAATCGATAATGCTTTTATAGGGTACGAGAACTCCGATGATAGAGTCCGAATAGCCTCAATTTCCAAATATATATTTATATTCGTATACACGACACCTGTCTGTAGCTTCAACGCCCGTGCTGTTTTGTGTGGGGTGAGCAAGACAGTCTGGTCACGTGACTTCGCTATCAATTGCACCAACACCATCAACCTCAGGCACACACATCTGATAAGCAGGCACACCAAAAGTAAACAAAAGAACCTTAAAAAAGGAATTCGATATATAAGAGAATCCCATCGTTTATTTTTTGCATTTCACCCGTTTTGCTATATTCGGACCCTTTAAACCGTGATCACGGCCTCTGCAACATTACGCCCTTTGATTTGCGCCTCAATAGACGCGCTGAAACATAGTTCATCCGGCAAACCGGTTGGAGTTTCCATTCCCCCACCCCCACTGTTCCTGTTGGCTAGGAAAGCGCATACATACGACGTCCAAGCCCACCAAACTTCGCCCACTCACCAGGGATCCCTCACTCCTCACGGGCACGACCTCAACGCTCCCGCCGAGCACTCGAGATTCTGTTTACTGCTTCATCGCTATAGCAGTTACCTACCACGACATTGTCCAGTTCGACTGAACTAGTGTCTACCTGCGGCATCATCGCGTTGGGTAGTTCACAGGCTGTCAAATACCCCACCCCACTTTGGTAAACAAACATGGCGGACCTGGATTACAACAGACGGAACAAGGCACCACGGCCTCTGTCGGATGCTGAGAAGGAGCGCCTGGAGGAGTATGTCGACTCAATTCACTACTCTGCTCGGTATGTTGTGTCGCCCTTGACCCCGCATTGAAGACGCGGGGCAGATTCAAAAACACGACCAGCACATTTGTTGTGTAAACAGGCACTAATATCCAATCCAGTTACTCCGACGACAACTACGAATACAGACATGTTCAGCTGCCAAAGGCTATGCTAAAGGCTATCCCAAAAGAATATCACGATCCGTCAAAAGGGACATTGAAACTGCTCTGGGAAGAAGAATGGAGAGCGATAGGTATTACCCAGGTACGCAGATATACCCCCGCCCCGACCGCTATATGATCGTTGCTAATACTGTAATTACAGAGTCTAGGATGGGAGCATTACGAGGTGCACGAACCGGAACCACATATCCTCCTGTTTAAGTAAGCCTTCCACCACTCTGAAACCGAACAAAATATAAGCTTCCCTAACACCTCCCAGACGCCCGATCAACTACGTGCCCCCCGCACAATGAGCTCTCCCCCTCTCTTTAAATAGACACAACGGCGTTCATCAGCAGCGGTGCCGCTCGCGGCTCTAGATTTCATCACGAAGCGGAGTTCGGAAATTCAAACAATCAGCATATTTTGCAAATGCGTGCGTGCGTGCGTCGTCGAGTTTTTTCTTCTTCGACGGCCTGACAAATCATGTCCCTCAAGTCATCTCGAAATGGACCTTTCCAGCCTTGAGATATATCTGGGTGGGATTTGGCCGGGTTTTTATTCTTTTAGAATAAGTATTGTCTTGTATCGAACCAGCGCGCGCTAGGGCGGGGTTATGACAGATTTCTTCTGAATTCAACGATGGAACTATGCGTCAAGTGCCTTTGGTGAATCTGTTCAGCTGGCCGCCAATGTGAATCTCTCATGGCCGCGGAAGTGTTCAACTTTTCCTGCGTCTGACTGGACCCTGGACCCTGACTATGATGTCTCAAATATGACTGCCCCATGAACCTTCCGTTACACTGCCTAAGCACAGCTCATCGCATCCAAAGTACTATGTTTTCTCTGCCTCTTCCATCACATCCCTACCGCCGTATCCTTTCACCCCTTTTATCCCACCTGCTTCCCTTTGCCTCGAAAGTATATGAGTATATCACCAAACACGGTTTCACATGTACCGCACTACTTTCTCATTACACGAGGCGGAACTCATTGCATTTCCTGCTGGTATATGTACTTCCATTGCCCCGCATGCCCTCGCATCAAAATCCAGACGACTCTCCTCAGATCCGCTCCCGTAAGACTGGTGGCGGCCGCACACCGTTTTCATAACTCCTCGCGAATGCATCCATAAACCAAATATCAAATAAAACTGCTCATTCCTCCTGAATACGTCCTGGCAATTCTTGTAACCGTTCTCAGAGCGGCACATCTTTGCCAGTGCCTATATCTTAGGCCGCATAATTGCAACGCTCATCGCTCTGCTGCATAAATCTCATAACCACCAATCCTTCGTGTAAAGCCAATGCCCATCAACGAGCCAGATAGTGCCCAGGCCCATCTATCCACCGTACGACTCGGTGAAGACATCAATCAGGTCGTGGTTCTCAACCCCCAGCTATAATTATAACATCAGCCACAATCCCATCCTATCTCCATTCACAACCGCAATGCCATGAAACTCACCTGCGCCGCCGTCATAGTCGCATAGTAATCAATCCTGCTATTGCACGGCAAGTAAAAGAACAGCTCCCAAGGCCAGAATCTCCCCCACTCAGTCGTCCAAGTATCGACACAGCAATGAATCGCATCATTTATCTTCGTCTCAGGCCCAATCTTGAAGACCAGCTCACGGCGCGGACCCATGCGAAAGGTCACGTACATGACCTCGGCTTGGCCGCCGGAGAGATCGAAGTCGTATCCCGTCGACTCAGGCTGGTTGGTGGATTTTTTTGCCTCGATCTGAGCGGTGATGAGGTCGATGAGCTGCTGTCCTTGACCGTTGGCTATGGCTTGGGTGAGGATGGTAATTGGGTCGCTGACGGCGGGTCTGATCACGGGGGGGCGGCGAAGGGCGGCGACGGCCATTGTGATTGTGATTTTGGTTCGAGGTAATTGTGTTGCTGGGGTTCTTGTTGGAGTTGAAGTAAAGCTTAGCTGGATGCGTTGGTGATGTGATAATTTGAGCTGCGGAGGAGGTTGTGGATGATGATGATGGTGGTTGAAGCTGAGGAAGATCAAAGGCCTGGCTGGATTTATACTGGCCACGGTCTCGACTGGTTTTAACTGCTTGGACTTCGAGGTGATAGAAGAATAAAGATGGAAAGAAGTGAAGAAAGGTGTATGTAGCTGTTTATAGATGTCTGCCTCCGTGTTGTAGAAGCCCAACGCAGCTTCAAGATCGTGGTGGAATATGTGGTTGGATGAAAGCTCGACTCCGGAAGAGAGCCGTGATTTATATCACTTTGCCCGCCTGCTCAAGAGCCTGGAGGTTAAGTCTAAAGTAGAAGAAGACGCCCTTGTAATATAGTAAAGGAAGTCTGGAAAAACTGAAACGTAGTTGTCAGCTCTCGTGAGGACATCGACACACCACCAGTAGCAGAGTATCACATGAGAGTGATAAAGCGCACAGAAGATATCTTTCATTTCCAAAATACAGACAGAACAGACATTGTTCTCCCACGAACCACATATTTACTTGCATCTCACCT